>MVAP01000035.1:0-163262 GCA_014825765.1 Cystofilobasidium macerans | reverse complement strand
GGTGGGGGGGGTGTGGTGTGTAGGGAGGGGGGGGAGGTGGAGGGGGGGGGGGGGGGGGGGGGTTGGGGGAGGGGGGGGGGGGGGGGGGGGGGGGGGGGGGGGGGGGGGGGGGGGGGGAAGAGAGAGGGTCAGGAAGGCAGCTCGTTCGTTGTCGATCTGTCAGGCTGTAGGCTTAGAGGAGGGCATCTTCAGGAATAAGGTTGCGGGAACGGACTGAAAGCGACGAGACCGATCAGAAGGGCGCTTGCGAAGAATAAGAGCGAATTGACGAGCCAGATGAGGCCTGGACAAAAAAGGGTGTGGGTGCGAGCGTCAGAGGTATGCCGACTAGATGAAGGAAAGGTTTGAGATGAGAAATAGGGCTGCGGGAAGTGGATGAATGGGGGAAGGGAGAAGACGGACCCCAGATGCGCGAGGGGAAACAACCGCAGACGTCGGCAAACTCGGAGGCGTCCGACGTATGAACTTTGCGCGCGAGCTTTTCGAGCCGATCCAAGGATAGTTGGGGTGAGAGAAGAGGTTTAGCCATTAGGTGTCATCCTGGGCGCTCGCACGAAACAATGCAGAGAAGTAAGCTAGGAAAAAAATGCTGGGAGATGAAACCGACAGTGTCGTCGACGATGTCCCATATCGAGTAAAAGCAGCTCATGACTCCTATGCTGGAAAGGAAGAGAATGGGATCAGGATTGTGATCTCGAGGCTGTCCAAAAAGAAATGAAGGATCAACGCCCCGCATGAAGCCTCACAACAAAACGAAGAAGCGGAGGATGATCTGCAAAGAATGCAAATGATCTCAGGTCGAATCAGCCGCATTGTCATTTAAAGACAGCATCAGCGCCTCTGATGCAGCCCAAAAGGAATGGGGGACCGGAGCGCACCGAATGTGCGACGAGCCAAAAGACGGCGAGTAGGCCTACAGTAAGGGCGGTCGTCAGCCAGGCAACCCACGACCTGCGAGCCCACCAGAGCATCGGGACGAAGAAGACGGCGAGGATGATGCAGGCGACTTTGGACTGCGGCGGGTGTAGCAAGACGGGGAGAAGGTGTGGCGTCAGATGCTTGGATCAGACTTGATAGGAGGCAAAAGCGACAACGGCGTTGGTGTCGACTGTCAGAGCGAGTGTAGGGGGGACCACAAGCAGACTTGTCAGAGAAGAAGTGGGTAAGTAGGAAAGCAATGACCAAGATGCGAGCTCGTACACCCGCAAACGACCATGATGGCGCCGATCAAGCTGCTGCCAAGGTAGCCTGCAAACAGGAGCGAGCGAGTCAGACCTCTCGAGGCTGGTCCTAGCGCCCGAGGGCAGAGACGGCGACAGACGGACCCGCCGGGAGCGTGCAGGCCGGGACGCCGCCCCTCATCCGCGTCGCCCCGCCTTCGTCTGGGTCGAGCGCGATGCTTTCGATCCGCGCGCCGGTGAGGACGCCGGCGAGGGCATGCGACATCTGCAGGAAAGCCCTGTCAAAGCTGCTTGACTGGACGACCCGCAATTAGATCAGCATACTCACCTCATGGAACTTCGTCTCAGCGGTCAGACAGGTCAGTTGGGCTGTAAGGCAAAAGCGACGGCGCTAGAGAGGACGCACGCCGACCGTCAGGAGCTGGACGAGAGAAATGTGTCAGCCGTGCGCACAGCCAGTCGACGTTGGAGCGAGCAGCCACAACCTTGAACGGATATATGATCCACGAGAGGAAGGGAATGTGCCACAAAAGGGCAATCAGGACAATCTGCAGACGACCGGAAAAGGTCGGCACCTTTTGTAAGACAGGAGGCGTCGTTGTCAAGAACTCACGTAGCACGCCGCGAAGATCTGGGATGGCCAATGAACCGAGGATCTCAGTCGCCGCCGTGCAACAGGTGATCAGTGAGCAAGCAGGGGCTGCTGTGCCGAGAAAAGCGGGCGCACCAGCGTGACTCTGAGTGGCGAGGGCGCGCGCAGTCAGCTTGCGGACGCTCGCACCTTTTTGCGCGACGACTGACTCTTGAGTGTAATTGGGCGTCAGACGCGCTCGAACGTCCCGGACGACGAGCCTATGGGTAGTGGCTGCCGGCCAGGAGGCGATCTCGAAGAGGTCGCCGACAGGCGCCATTGTGCTGCGCGGACGACGACAGGAGACGCGCAGTCGCGATTGAAAGAAGAGAAGGGGGTGAAGGATGAGCTCAAACTGGTGCTGGCGGCTCAGGGATGAAGCTTGGGAGACTCACGATCCGATTAGGAAGAGGTGGTGGGGGGTTTGGGGAGGGAAGAGGGCGGCTCTGGTCCGGGAGGCTGGCCGTTGATGGGAGCTCCTTGCGGGCGACGAGGAAGGCTTGATTTGTCGGTGTTGTAAGGAACCGCGCGCGGGCGAGGCGTGCCGCTCGGGCGCGCGCAGCCGCCTGATCTTGCTTGGCCCTTATCCCCGGACGTCCTTATTCGCCAAGTGGTACACAAGGTCAGACATCGGTAGCATTCGGATCGCATGCGAAAGTCTGGTGGAATGACTTTCTCAGATTCCCTAAATTCTGAATCCATGACATGTGGCTTCGCAATGGACGCCTTGCGGTGGAACACCACTGGATCGCGAGAGGGGTCAAACGGTTGTGTTTCGGATGCCTGGCCCCTGGCCGGCACCTAGGCTTGCCCCCTCCGACGTCATTTGCGAGTCCATATCGCACTATGGAGTCATCCGAGTCACGGATCTATGATCGGGGAGGCTGAGAGAACGATCCTATCAGATATTAGGCGATCCGATGCACTGTGGGTGCCAACAAGATTCGGGCTCATGTACCGCTTGGCCTTCGGTGATAACTTGTCTGCCACCGTCATCTGAGCGCGTGTACCACTTGGTCTTCAGTGACATCCTGAGGTCATAAGATTCATGGGTTTGTGTTCAAGGACGCTCAAGAACTCGGCAAACCAACTTTCGAAGCGATCCGATGCGTTCTGGATGCCATCAAAGTCTGGGCCCATGTACCTCCTCGACGATGAGGAGCCAGATCCCCCTTCATCAGTAACGACGCTCGCGCGAATCGGCTCTCGGCCGAGCCCGCTGGTCCGGGTACACCTCGTTCCGACGGACGTTGACGGGCGACGGGCTCCGACCACGACCTCCACCACCGCCACCCTGTAGATGCGGCGGCGGCGGCGGGCGCGAGTCGTACGCCCGCCCACCGCCGTAGCCCGGGCCGCCTCCATAGCCACCAGGTGGGCCACCTCCACCTCCTCCGCTGCCGTAGCCTGGAGGAGGCCCGCGACGCACGGGCGACGGCGACCGGCCGCCACCGCGCCGCACGGGTGACGGCGAACCACCGCCCCCGCGACGCACAGGTGACGGCGAGCGACCGCCTCGTCGGACTGGCGACGGCGAGCGGCCTCCGCGGCGAACGGGCGAAGGCGAACGGCCCCCTCGGCGGATGGGTGACGGTGAGCGGCCACCGCGTCGAACCGGTGAGGGAGAGCGGTTACTCCTGACGGGCGCGGGCGACCGACCTCCTCTGCGCAAAGGCGAGGGCGAGCGCTCGCGCCGGACAGGCGGTGTTGACGACCGTCGACGCTCGCGCCGACCGACGGGCGGAGGCGAGCGTGAGTCCGAGTAACGACGGCGACGGGCCGGAGGAGTGGACGATCGCCGGCGGGTGTCTCGCCGGACCGGGGACCGCGAGTACGAACGGGAACGCGATCGTGAGTATGATCGGCGCGAGCGCGATGAGCCCGAGGACGAGTCGGAGTCGGAAGACGAGTCGGAAGAGGAGGAGGAAGATGACGACGAGTCCGAGTCGGACGAGGCTGCCTCGAGCGCCTTCTGTCGCTGCTCCATGATGATCTTCGGCATGTTCTGGAAAACAAGGGCGGAGATGGACGCTGTCAGCGGCCGAGCCAGCGAAAGCGTGGCAATAAAGACGGACTGTGAGGTGCTCGCGCATGCGCTCGGTGACGGCGCCGAGACCGATGCTAGTGAAGTAGTTGATTGAGAAGCGGGTGTCGCGCGGGTTGCCGAGCGGGAAGACGTTCTGGAAAGCACCCTGCATGGAGGGCTCGGCGAAACGCTCGGCGATCTTCTTGACGCCCATCGACTCCATCATCTCTGTCATGAGGATTTTGATGAAGATTCGGCTCGAGGACGTCGTGTCCTCCTCGTTCATCTTGATGACATGGAAGACGCCCCAGCTGACGGCGTCGGTCGCGACGAGGTGGCCAAAGAAGCGGCCGATATTGCGCAGTCGGTTCGTCTCGTACCGGTGGATCGTCTCGTAGTAATTCGCAAAGGCCTGCTCAAAGTTCTCGCACCAAACACGGTTGATCTTGCAAAAGCGCTCGCCGATGAGGCCGTAGAAGTTGGAGTACGACCGCTCCTGCGAACAGCACTCGATGACCATGTTGCAAAGCTCAATCTATGGGGGGAGCGGCAAGAGGGCTCGGAAGATCAGCGCACAGATCGAGCATGGAGTGCCGGTGGAAGAAGCACGCACCTCCATGCCCTCCTGGACTTGGAGCCGGAGCAGCTTGTGGACAGCCTCCTCGTACGTGAGCGAGTTCATGATTGTCAAGTAGACCGACCGTCGGAAATTGATCATGTTGGTCTCGGTCATGTCCTTGATGCCGTGCGCGTTGGGGACGACGGCCGCACCGCCCTCGTCGTCGGCGTCCTCGTCGTCACTCTCGGAGCCCGATGAGCCGCCGCTGTCAGAACCGCTCTCATCGTCTGAGTCGCCGAGGATTTCCTTCTTGATCTGCAAATACTTGTCCTCGTTTTCAAGGAAGTTGGGGTCCTGCTTAAAGATGTCTGCAAGGTGAAAGCAGGGAGCGGATTGCAAGTGAGCGTCCAGCTGTGGACTAGCCGGGACGTGGGATGGCGGCCACTCACTCAGTCCCTCCTGGACCTGAAGCTCATCCTCGAGTAGAACGCGGTGCGTGATTTGCTCGTCCTCCTCGACGAGGTCGAGCTCCTCGACAAGACTCGGGTTGTCCTTGAACCGGTCCTTGCGGACCTGAAACAGAACCTCGATCATGAACAGCACGCGCTTCTCGACCGTGCCCTCGTGCAGGATCGCTCGGAAACGCTCAAAGATCATGTTGGCCGCCTTGGCCGAGTGCTCGGTCAGGAAGAGGCCGACCTCGCGCGTGAGCGCGCACGCAATCTCGAGTGAGTCGGACGTCGGATTCTGCTGCAGGAGGAGCAGGATCTGGAGCGCAAGGAGCTCGTGCGCAACCGACTGGTTGACGAGATGAGCAATGAACGAGGCCGTCGCGATGCAGACAGTCTGTCGGGTGCAGCAGGAAGAGGAGGGAGGGTGGCAACGTCAGCGTTCGCCCCCGGCTGGCCTAGCTCGCCGGAGGTCAGACGCACCTTGTCATTCCGCTTGAACGCACGGCGAAACTGGCTCGCGAGTCGCGTGACGAGGAGCTCGCCGACTTGGGGCATCTTTGTGTTGATGATGGCGACCAAGGCTGCAAAGACGGGTGTGTACGGCAGCGAAGCCGCCTGAGCCTTCATGATGGACCGACAGAAGAGACCGCGGCCGCGGATGAGGTTCTCGGCAAAGAGTTCGGGCACGACATGCTTGATATTGGACGTGTTGACCTGGAAACGTGATCACCGCGTGTCAGCATCTTCTATAACCGCCATCGCATGAAACACATCGCTCGCACCTTATTGATGTGGCCGTTGATCGACTTGCGCAGGGCGTCCCAGCTCAGCCGCTGGAACTCGACGCTCGCCTTGTCCTTGCTCGCATCCAGCTGCATCTGCCGAAGGCGTGCCGGCGGAACGTAGGCGCCACCGGTCCGACTGCCAGCGGCGAGCTTGGCAAACTCGGCCGCGGCATCGAAGCCGCCGTCGGGCTTCGTGACGGCCTTCGAGGACGACCCGGCCTCGAGGGCAGCGAGGGCGAGCTGGCGCTCACGCTCCCGCCGCCGAGCCGGATCGACGTCGTGAACGCGTGGCAGGTCCGGAGGCGACGCAGAACGCCGGCGCTGATGGGGTGGCGAGTGTGGACGGGCGCCATTGCGGGGCGGAGAAGGAGACCTAGCATTTGAACAAGAGGGGTCAGGCTCGGGACAGGAGATGCCCTCTTGCAAGGGCGACGCAGGCAGGAAGGAGGCGCGCGGCGAGAGACCTCGCCCACGGGCGGAAAGGGACGCACCGCTTGCGCTTGAGTTCGTCCGCCATCGGCGGCAGGTCGGATACAGACATCGACCGCAGTGGACTTGGTTCCAGGGAGAGAGGTCGAAACGGAAGGGGGGTTGTCGAGAGGCCGCTCCAGGCCGGTCCTTTCCGCGCGCGAGAGCTCGCCCTCAGGTCCACCCTGCCGACTGCCATTTCAAGGTCCGCTTCTCGCACGCGCGCGCGCGCTCGCTCGTCAGCGCGCGGCAGTAGGAGCAGCGGTCCGCTCATGGCCAGCACCCACACCCTCCTTATCCGGCTTGAGCCAAGACGGCGGGTCGGCTAACTATCGTCCACTGACAAACAGGCTTTGCGTTTCGGCACGTCTTGTGATGGCGAAGGGAGGGAGGAGGGCGGAGGTGCTCACTCTGCCGACGTCAATCATCAGACTCGCGACGACGGTGCCCCTAATCGCCTACAAACAAGAAGCTAGACCGGCCAACGCCGACCTTCAGGGAAAAGCAAGATCCGGAGCTGGCTTTCGCGATGTCGCCGATCTGCTCAGACAAGTCATTGCTCGACCAACACCTGAACGATGTTGTCTGCTCGTGACAAGCCTGCGCAGCCTGCCTGTCGTTCGTAGTCCCGGTATCTCACGCTTCCGTCTGTTCACGCAGCTGCCGCTACATGTATGCCGACCACGTTGCCGATCACGATCTCTGGTCATCCTCCTCCTCCTCCCCCCCGGAAGGACTGTTCGCCAGCAGGTCTGAGTGTAGTCATCTGGTCTCTAGTCGATCGATGACGTCTGCTGGGCGCCCAGCAGCTGCACGCAGCCCGTCAGTCTCCCTCCTTTCCTCACATACGGCGTGCTGCATCATCACCTGCGGCACAGTGCCTCCTGCGCCCTCTGCCTGCGTATCCTGCCCGCCCTTCCCTTCGCTGGTAACGCTGGCCTTCACCCGGGCCGCAGCAAGCGCCGGCCGACAGCGCCGGGCTCATTACATGCGCAGTCGCCCGCGTGGCAGGCTTTTAGAGCTTCCTTTAGTCTGTGTGCTGCTCTGCCTTCGGACCAAGCAACACGCCCCCTTAACCCCCCCCCCCCCTCTTCCCGCATCTCAAAGACCCCCCGCCCTTTTTCCGTGGCGCCAACGTTCCCGTCAGCAGCAGGACAGTCGCCGCCTATCGCTTAGTTGTTCCGAGCTCAGCTTCCGTCCGCCGACGGCCAGCGCCGCCGCCCCTGCGTCGACCGCCGCAGCCATGACGACAGCTTCGTCGACCGCCTCGCTCCTGCCGTCATCGCAGCGGTCGTCCTTCTCGAATCCTTCCTCAGGCGGTGGGACGATCTCGCCCGGCGCTCAGCTTGAGAGGCTGCTTGCTAGCCTACCGGGCCGAGGTGGGCTCGGCAACGCCGTCCGGCGCTGGATCGGCCTCTCCGTTGGCGTCGTTATCCTCCTCGTCCTCGGCCTCGGCTGGCACTCCGACGTTCGTTCTTCTTCCTCTCAGCCGAAGCCCGTCTTTTGGTGATGGGCTACCCAGTCCCAATACAGCCGGCAGGATGATCCTCGCCGCTGGCGAAGGGCTCAGCTCTGAGGGTTGCAGGGTGCGACTCAGTGCAGGCACGGTTCCCGGAATAGGCAGCTGCTTTCGGCAGCAGTCCGGCTCGAAGGCGGGCAGCATGCGCAGACCGACCTCCAAACCAGTGGGAGAAAGAGTCAGCTCGATTGAAAGTTGACTGACGCTCTCCTCTCAACCTCGCGACAGGTCCACAATCAGCTGTATGCGGCGTACTCGACGCCGGCGGCCCCTTTATCGCCCTTCGCGGTCCCGCCCGCCATGTACCTCAACACGGACGAGCATTTGCTCGACATCGCTTCGCGACCGCTTCCGCTTAGGACGCCAACCAAGGACCGGCTGCTGGCATGGGCGCATGCGCCTGGCGGCCGGGGCGAGCTCGAAGGCGAGCTCGAGCTTGGCGGCTTCTTCCAGGAGAATATGAAGACGTGCGCCAACGTCTGGCCGTCGCACTCGTCCGAGTACGTCTTGTCGCCCCGAGGGTGACGATCGGATTGGCAGCTGACATCTTGCCCTTGGCGGTGATCCCCCAGTATCATGAAGAATTCGCTCAACATGTGGATGAGCTTGAACCGGACGACGATCCACGAGCACCGGCAACGCATGATTGACCGCATGTGGGAGCTCAACGAGGCGGGTGCGATGGACGACTACGGCGAGGGTCGCGGTATCGTTATGCAGGCTGGCAACGCTGATACCCTCCAGCGGGCGATCTACACGCTACGCATGCTTCGGAAGCGTGCGACCCTGCACTTCTGTATGACTGCGGCTCGTTACTGATCCGAATTGTCTCTCTGTGGGCTGAGTGCAGACTTCAATTGCACTCTGCCAGTCCAGATCTGGCACTTCCCCTCGGAGCGGCCCCCAGTGGACTCGCCGCTCGTCAAGGAGGCGAACGAGCTCGGCGCCGAGCTCAAGGAAGCCGTTGGCGCAGTAAAGGACGAGAAGCGGCGCAAAAACTACCATCTAAAGGTCTGTGCAGCCGCATTTGCGGCTCTGTGCATCTCATCCTGATTCCTTGTCTATACCACAGGCCATCGCAATGGTCGACTGCCCGTATCGCGAGGTGCTCTACTTGGACGTGAGTCCCATTTACTCCCTTGCATCCGGGACAGCGGCGAGAAGTGTTGACACGCAATCTCCGCCGCCTAACAGTCGGACAACGTGCCGACTCGCGATCCCGAGTATCTCTTCACCGCGCCGGCCTACCTCCGGACGCGAGCTTTCCAGTGGTACGACTTTTGGAAGACCGCCGCTCAGAACCCTAGTCAGTCCCGCTTGCTGTCGGTTGACGCTTAAACTGCATAGAGCTGACGCTCGTATTTTGAACAACCGCTCAGTCTGGGCCATCCTCGGCGTCCGCTGCAGGTCCGTCCTCTGCGACCCGTTCCTCTTGACTTAACGGTGTCCCACTGACGCTAGGTTGGCTGATGACAGAGACGAGTTCGAGCAAGAGGCCGGCCAAATCCTAATCGACAAGAAGTATCATCTCGACGTGCTTTGGCTTTCCAAGCTCATGCTGGAGGAGTACAAGCTTTGGTTCAACTTTTCGGATGGTCCGTTCGCTTACACTGGAAAGTGTTTTGCACCGCTTGTGATGCTGACTTTGTCATGCCTTGCTCACGTCGACAGGCGACAAGGACGTCTTCCGGTTCGCCTTCCTCGCGCTGAGGAAGCGCTGGGGCGTGCCCGGTCGGTTCGTCGGTCAGGGTGGGCTGCCGACAGGTACCGCCTCGGGACCGTGCGACCTTTTGACGCTAACTTCACGACTGCCTTTCGTCCGCTAACTCAGTTGTCACCTCCTGCACTCCTGCAGGTTTTGTGGCCATACGATGATGCAATACGATCACTTCGGCGATCCGACTTTCATCCATTACAACTTACTCAAGCAGATCCCATCCGGCGTCCGGCGCGGCTTTTCCTGGGGCCGCACGAAGCGTAAATCTATTGTGCCAATCCTCACATTTCTCAAAGATGTCGCTCACCCTTCGGCTGCTTACAGAGTTGCCGCTCTTCCTTGGACCCAAGGGCGACCCCGACCGAAATAAGGCCGCCTTCATGGAGCACGCCTTTGATGTCGCCGAAGACGCCGAGTCGCCAACTTTCAACGACACCGTGCCCCGCATCCGCGGTTTTGGTGATGTCGACGTCGACATGCTGGCCGATGCTAACGACCTCGGCTGGGCTCGCGCGCCTGCGACAGTCGAGGTCCGGCGGCGCGCAGCAACCGAACGCGGTGCTCGCATCAACTTTCACGGTATGTCTAATCAAACCTTGACTCATTGAAACCTTGACATTAACGTCGCCAATATTGCAACCGTCAGGCGGCTACACGAGTGCTCTTTGCGTTGACAGTCACTACGACGTGAGTCGCTGGTCCCCCGCTCGACCGATTGCGCCCATCAACTCACCCTTCTTCTCCCATCTTTGCCCGTACCAGGATCCGCGACCAGACTCTGCAAGGGCCGAAGTTAAGCGGCTGCGCAAGATTGAGGACGATCGGCTGCGAGCCATGTGGGAGAGCGAGGGCTTGAAAGAGGGCGACGAAGGCTGGGGCGTGCCTGCCAACCACGCTGGCGAGAGCCCGCTTGGCATCGTCTGGGACGAGGTACGACTTGATCGGCAGTCTCACTGTCTCGAGACGCCGGCTGACCACCGATGGATTGTGAGCTCTCTCAGGAGCAGTACGACATCGTCCTGTGGAGGGATGATCCGCTGCTAAAAGACTTTGAAAAGCAGGTGCGAGCCTGCCGAGCTCGACTGACTTTCGCGCCGCACATTGCTGACAGGCGGGTACTTTTTGATTCAGATCTACGACCTTGGCTTCGTGCCCTCTGGTGCGTTCACGCGCACGGTCCATCGTCTCCGACATCTTTCTGATGAACCCCTGCGCCCTCCCTTCCAGCATCCGGCTTTTGAGCCTTCTGACCCCTTCGTCCCACATAGATCACGCCCTCTCATATCTCTCACGACTGCACGACCCTCTTCTATTTTGTTTCACCTGCGTCTGGCGGGCCGGCGGCATCAATTCCTAATCCAGCTTTGCCTCGCCTTCCTCCCCCTGGCGACGAGATACACGCGACCCCACGCTCTCGCCCATGCTCTCCCATGTATGATCATACGCCTTCCCCGAATTCTTCAGCGGACCTGCCGAGTTGATGAGAAGTCTCATCTCACACGGGATGTAAGCGCTACGGTGCGGCATTGGTCGCTTCGAACTCGCGGACGACCGTCTCGCACCGAACGCAGAGCATCTCCTCTCGGGGCGAGGTGAAGTCCCAGCACCGAGGGCACTTGTGCATCGCCGAGGGGTAGATGCGGAGCTGTATCCGCGCCGCCGGATCATCGGCTTCAGCGTCGGCCTGCGTCGGGACCGAGGTCGAATACTCCCACGGCTGGGGCTCGTCTATCGGCGTCGCAACGATGGTCACGTGCGAGACGCCAAAAAGGTTGGTCAGGATCGAGCCTGTCATGGGAAGCAGCCCAGGTCAGCGCCGAGCGGGATTTTAGAGCTTGGCTGGGCTATTGCGCACGATTCTCCTCGACGACACGTGACATGTCGGACGAGTCAAGCTGCATCTCGAGATGGCTCATGCGGCCGACGTTGGCCTTCTTGTCCTCGCGCGCGCTAGCAAGGAGCGCGGAAACATGCGTTCGCAGCTCAAGCAAGGCCTGCATGTCGGCCTTGACTTGCGGGTCCTTCCAGGAGGCGAGCTGTGACAAGAAAGGCCTAGCTGTCAGCTCGGACAACGGTTGCACGGACGGCTGGACGCACAGGCGACTGCCAGCGCAACGAGAAGGCCGATTCGGCCGGGAGGGTGACGTCCTTGCGGTGCTCGGCGAGCTCCTCAATCATGAACGGCGCGATCGGCGCGACCGCTTGCGAAACGCTATTGAGGACCTGGAAGTAGGCAGACGGCGACTCAGCGTCGAGCAAAGGTACCCAGAAGCACGCGGGACAGGACCAACAGCCTGGAAGATGGATAGCACGACCTGACGAGCGGGCAGCTCGGGCAAGTCTGAGTAGATCGAGTCGCGCGTCATGTCGATATAGAAGGCTGACAGGTGATTGAGCAGCGTCACCGTGTCCTTCATCACTACCTCGGGGTCGCGGTAGCATCCTGGTCAGCAGACCGAATAACAGAAGTGCGACCAGCAGAAACGTACCCGGGTGGAAGGCAAAGGACTCGTACGAGCGGCGGGTAGCATCGTCAAAATCGGCCAGCAGGTGCAAGACATACTTGTCGGCCTGCACCGCACATCAGAGAGTTGCTTTCGTCAGTCCGTAGCGCGCTTGACCGAGACCGAAAGCCACATGCGCACCAGGGTGAGCACGTCCCGCCCATGCTCGGTGATCGGCCGCGTCGTCTCACTAACGGACCCTGATAGGAAGCGCAGGATCCGACGGACGAGGAAGAGGTGATTCGAGGCTTCATCGATGGCCTGCTTACCGATCGAAGTGTCGCTCGTGTAGTCGCTGGACGCCGCCCAAACGCGAAGGGTATCCGGGCCGTAGTGTGTCTGGCCGAGACGGGCCGAAATGGTCATGATCAGCGGATCGGACGCTGACATTCGAGTGGCCGCCTCGGACGCACCTGAGGCGCCTTACCGCCTTTCGTTTGCCTGCTGGTTTGCCTTGGCTTAGGCCCATCGGCGAACGCGCTGCCGTCCATAACGGTCGCCGGCGCGAGGATGTTACCGTCGCTCTTTGACATCTTGTTGCGCTCGCTGTCGAGCACCATACCGTGCGTGATGACGGTCCCGTACGGCGCCCGCGGTGCGGACTTGTCTGACGGCGACAAACCATCAGCTGAGAGATACGTGAGGAGAAGTGATTGGAACCAGCCCCGGTGCTGATCCGAGCCCTCGAGGACGACGTCGGCTCTCGGCCTCGGCTCGCCTCCTTCAACCGGTGAACGCTCCGGAAGCAAGCTCCAGGCCGCGCCCGAGTCAAACCACACGTCCATCGTGTCGGTGCCCTTGCGCCAGCCAGCCTTGCCATGATCCGATGACGACGCGAGCTCGGGGCTGACAAACTCCTCAGCCGGCAGATCCCACCAAGCCTGCTCGCCGCCGTTCGACTCGAGGACGCTGAGGATATGGTTCAGTGACTCGGCCGTCAGGTGAGGCTCGCCCGTTTCGAGCGAATAAAGGGCAGGGATCGGTACGCCCCACGTTCGCTGGCGCGAGATGCACCATTCGGACCGCGAGCGAACGAAAGATTCGAGTCGAGCACGCGCTGGGAGAAGACCAGTTGATGAGAAGGCGCTCGAAAATCTCGCCATTATCTGTGCGGAAATGACATACAGGACGCCGGCACAAATTGAACCTGCTGGAGCGCCTGGAGGGCCTGCTCCTTGATGCCGTCGAGGTTGGCGAACCACTGGCGCGTTGCCCGGACGAGGACCGGTTGCTTTGTCTTCCAGTCGTAGGGATACTTGTGTTCGACCCGCTCCTGCCGGAGGAGGACACCCTGCTCGCGAAGGATGTCGCGCATGACGTCAGATCCGCGGCCGAGCGCTTCAAGCCCAATGAGTCGGTCGTCAATGCCGGCGACGAAGCAACCACCGTCATCGATAGGGTTCGGCAGGTCGGCCAAGGCCGCCGTCGAAGAGGAGCGAGGGAAAGCGGCGGAGAAGGCCAAGTAGTCGTCGAGGCCGTGCGCAGGTGCGCAATGGACGAGACCTGAACCAGACTGCGAGGTGACGTGCGCAGCACTGATGACGGGCTTCAATACCGGCGATGATGTCGACGCGCCATCCAAAGCGGGCGTAGCAAAAAGTGACTCATAGCGTGTCGAAAGTAAAGTCGAGCCAGGGAACGGCTTGCCGACGGGCGACAGCGCCTCGCCGTCAAGCGCGGCCGACAGGGCTTCGATCCGGTCAAGAGCGCCGACAAGCAAGCCGTACTTTGCTGATCGGAGGAGCGTGTAAGACAGTTTCGGATTGATCATGACAGCCTGTCGAGAAGACATCCGGATCAACAGGCGATCAGTAGGCCGCTACCTTGTGTTAGAGGACGAGTGCATCGCGCGAGTGCACCATGTTGCTGCCGAGCGTCCAGGCAGTCGTCGTCCATATGACGAGACCGACATTTGCTGATTTGTCCTCACCAGCCGCAATGATGACGGCATCCAGCGCATCGCCGCGCTCGGCTACTGGAACGGCCATCCGGATCCAGCAGCTCTCGCTGACGTGGTCTTCGACGTACTTGAGCTCCGCTTCAGCCAAGGCCGTCCGCGAGCTCGGCGAGTAGTATGTCGGTCGCGTCGCACCATAGACGAGCCCGCGCTCGACCATGTGCTTAAACACGGCGAGTTGTCTGACGACGTACGACCGATCGAGCGTCCGATAAATCCCGCCGTCCCCCTTGAGCTCGCCCGCCCAGTCAGCCATGACGCCGAGCTGCTCAAACGTCTTGCGCTGGCCGTCAATTGAGTCGAGCGCGAGCCGTTTGGCTGCAGACCGAATCTCGGCCGGCGGGACGTTGGTGAAGTCTCTCAGCTCGGCCGACGTCTCGTCACGCGCGCTCGCGTCATCGGCGGCCTCGAGCGCCTTGAGCGCCTTATTCTCGATCGGCAGGCCGTGGCAGTCCCAGCCGGGGACAAACGACACCCGCCTGCCCTGGAGGACTTGGTAGCGATTGATGACATCCTTGAGAACCTTGTTCAAGGCGTGGCCTGAGCGCACAGACGATGGATGAGGGCGAGAGGAAAACGCTAAGATCAGCCTACGACTCCCTTAATCTCAACCACAAGTTCGCGACGCACCCATGTGAAGGTCGCCGTTGGCATATGGCGGCCCGTCGAGAAAGACGAAATCGCTGCTCTCGGGCTGGGCATCCGATCTCGAGCGCTGCCAAGCATACAGGCCTGAGCCTGTCCGCCGACCGAAGCGCTCGCGCTGAGCGGCCGCATTCGGCGGCGTCAACGGGAATGACGGCTTCGGCAAGAGGAGCGTGTGCGAGTAGGCCTTGGTCGCGCTCGGGCTTGGAGTTGCCGTCTTCGTCGTGTGCGGCGCCAGCTTACCGGCTTCGGCGAGTGACGAGGCAGACGGCGTCGCGTCCTCGTCGGGGACGGGCTTGGGCGTCCAGGTCGTCGTTGAAGCGGCGCGGCGGGCAAGGACGGCATAGCGCCCCTGGTACAGCGGCCTGCACCGGAGTAGAGCAACCATCCCGTCCGTCGATGGCAGCTTGGCAAGGTTGCGGACGATGGTTGTCGGCTGCAGCGATGGCGATGGCCTGCGACCGACCGACGAGCTCGGAGGGAAGGCCGAGCGGGGCTGAGCATCAGCATCGTTGCGCGTGCAACGCGATCGCCGGCGAAGTTAGGGTTGCCGACGCTCGTTTCGACCTCGCGCCCTTCGCACCCCCTTACGCTCTTAATCGCCTTGCTTCCGTCCGTAACCGAGAGCTCCGACGAGATGTCAGCCACCAGCTCGCTCTCGCCCGAGCCCGAGGAGCGTGCCGGCCGATCTAACTTGGCTGGCTTTGGCACCGACGGCCCGCCGGCGGCCGACGTGCTCGCCGACGCTAACCCGGCCGCGGTCGTCGAGCTCGCCAACGAGGCCAGTGTCGACGCGCTCGCCCGGCTCGTCGCCGCTGACGGCCAGCTCGTCCAATCGCGCCTGCTCAGGGGCGGTCAGAAGTGCGTCCCATCGCGAGATGGAAGGCGGTTACGCTCCTGTCGCGCTCGGACTTGCGCTCCCAGTTGTAAGCCCGCAGCTGACGAACGGCGTCTCCTTTCGGCCATGCTTCGCGCGCTTTCAAGGTTTATCGTCGAAGTCGCCAAGGCGCCCTTCGACAAGGATGACAAACAACGGATTTGGGCTATCTTCAAGGAGAATATGAGCGCCTCGTACCGCGTCTCATCATTTGGCTGGACCCCAAAGGCCAAGCAGTCGGAGCTATTCCATCCCGAGTCGCGGTACATTCTGCTAAGGCACGCGAAGACCGGCAGGGAAGGACCGACGAAGGCAACGGCGAGCGCCAAAGGGCAGTCGGAAGTCAAGGGCGAAACCTGGCTTGAAATTGGGAAGCTTGACCTCGCGCCAACACCTGATGCGGACGCGTTAGCTGGCCAGTTCTCGGCCTTGCCTCAGAAACCGGTCTTACTGCCGCCATCGCCGCCGCCTGGAGTCAAGGACAAGGAAGAGATGCAAGTCTCTGATTTGCTCGGATTGCAGTCATCGTCCTCGCCACAAGTGTCTGTACCAACCGTCTGCCCAGCCTCGAGCGACTCGCCCGGCCAATCCGACACGTCTGACCGCGTCGACGTCCCGAACGGCCTAGTCGCATCCTCATCGATGCAAGTAGCATCTTCGCCGTCCACACCTATCTCGCGCAGGGCGCTGGCAGCCTCAGCTCTCCAACAAATAGACAAAGCCCGGGCATCCGCCCACGTCGACTCGTCTACTCGCCGCCGCAGTGCCCGCTTCCAGCCCTCGACGCCAGACCTGCCTTCGCCCTCGACGGTCAGCGCCCCAGAGGTCTCACAGCAGCTGACCATGGCGGCATCTAGCTTGACACCCGCTGTGAAGACCAAAGCCTCTGCTCGCGCGGCGACGAAGATGCACACCCCGCCTGTTCGCACGTCGGCTCGGCGGACGGTTACGGTGGGCGTCGACTACCGCGAGACAGACGCCCGCTCGGGTCGGCCAATGGGCTCATCAGTGAATGCAGCACCTTTGACGCCTCGGGTCGGCGCTTCGATCTCGGCTGCTCCCTCGATTTCCACGGGTGCGCCAGCCGAAGACGAGGAGCCCTATGACCCCTACGCCAAGCGCAAAAAACTTGGCCGGCCGCGCAAGGCGTCGGTCGAACGCCGGCTCGCGTACGAGGCTGCAGCTGAAGCGGCCGAGCTCGAGAAGCGGGCCCAGCGCCGAGCTGAGCGGCAGCGGCTGGCTGAGGCACGTGAGCGCGAGGCGGAGGAACGCAAAGGCTTCGCGGTCGAGGGCTACCTCATGTGGCGGTTCGACACGGAGCCGAACGAGCATGGTGTCGAGGAGCCGATCGTCTACCTGTGCGTCGCGTCCTTGAATTTACTCGACTTCGTCCGAATCACCTGACTTGAAGTCTATTGACGGCAGATATGAACTCAGCGTCGCCCATGAATTTCAGCGCGCTGGCCTTGGGCGGTATCTCGTGTCTCGGCTCGAGAGCCTTGGCCGCGCCTGGGGCTGCCGCAAGGTCATCCTGACGGTGCTGCGCAGTGCGTTGCTTCGTCGCCTCCCATGGAGCCATCATACAGGCGGCTGATCTTTGCCTGCCCCGCCAGGTAACATCAAAGCGATCGCGTTCTATCGCAAAATGGGCTACGCGATCGACCATTCGTCGCCCTCGCGCTTTACTTGGTCCGACTCAGAGGACGAGGACTCCACCACCGGTGACGTCGTCGATGCCCCACCTCCTTACGCCTTGGCCGCTCTCGCCGCCGAAGATGATGATGCGCCCACATCTTCGCCGGTCAAGAAGGACCCGATTGACAAAGCAGAGGATGAGCCCGAGATCAGCGGCATGCTTTGGATCGGCGGCACGTGGCGTAAGGTCAAGTACGACTA
Organism: Cystofilobasidium macerans; assembly: GCA_014825765.1. NCBI lineage: Eukaryota > Fungi > Basidiomycota > Tremellomycetes > Cystofilobasidiales > Cystofilobasidiaceae > Cystofilobasidium > Cystofilobasidium macerans. The sequence continues at coordinate 146,045 of MVAP01000035.1, read as the reverse complement.
CGAGATCATGTCAAAGACGCTTTTTGACGAGGACGCGCCTGTCGCCGGCGAGGAAGTCGCGCGTATCACAACGACAACGCTAGCCGAGACGGCGATCAACGGCAGCGCCTTGCATGCTCAGGTCTTGGGTCCGCGGTCGTCGGCCGTCGAGGAGCGCCGAAGCTCAGGTCGTCGTCGGGAGAGCGGCTCGCAGCGCCCGACACCTATCAAACTCGCAGGTCCGTCGGCGGCGCCTGGCGTTCCGGCTGGCCTTATCGATGGGCGCCAATCGTCGAGCGCGACTGCTCTGCCGTGGCTCGAGGCTAGCCTTTCCCTGCCGACGGCTCATATCGTCACGCGCTCCTCGATGCCGACGCTGGCCGCCGTCCATGCCGTCGCGCCCGCTGCCTTCAGCTCCGGTCAGACCTCGCTTCTGAGTGGCGAGAACGGCAGCAAGAAGAAGCGTAAGCGGCTCTCCATCGTTGGTGTGCTCGGTGAAACCTCTGCTTCGGCCGTCGAGGCAGCGGTGGCGGGTGACTCACGGAAGGGCCCGAAGCTACATAGGTAGCGGGATGTGAGGGAGAAAGGAGACGTTGTGTCTGTTTGAGCTTTTACTGTTCGTCGGTGGGACGGCTCCGTCCTGCCTGTATCAAAATCATGTCTGTTTGTATGCATTTTGTCGTCACTGAAGGTCTTGGCGAAGGACGCAATTGGCGCAATGATACCACACCTCACATCTAAGCACAGTCTAATCATCTCATCGACGGGCCCGTCAGGAGCTCCTGCCGGCGCGCTGCGTCCCAACGGCGGCATCGTCATCCGACCCGCTGTCGCCCAGATCAAAGACGACGTCGCCCTCGCTGCCCTCGTCAAGAACCGTCCGACCCTTCTTGCTAAAGCGTGGGCTACCTCGCCCGCCGCCACCTTGCGAAGAGCCGACGCTCAGGGTCGATCGGTGGCCGCCCCCGCCACCGCTGGTTGGAGAGTAGCCACCCGGAGTGTTGATGCGAGGCGGCTGACCGACATTAGCAAAGCCTGATGGGGAGTACGGCCGATCGAGCGGCTCGCGCTCTTCAAAGGAACTACTAAGAAGCGGGTCGCGCCGTGTGAGTGGCAGCGCCGAGCCAGTGCGGCCACCGGCCGAGAGATGGTGCTGTAAGAGCGATCGTCGGCGCCGAGCCCGAAAAAAAAAGAACCCAGCGCAAGCAAGGAGGATGAAGAGAAGGACTGTCAAAGCCGAGCCGGCATTGTAGAAGGCTGGAGAAACGGGCCGCCTGGTCAGCGCTGTCAGCCAATGGGGAAGCTCGTGAACGGTCCTACTCACCCTCCCACTCGGTGGCCGTTCGGCCGCCGCTGCTCGAAGGTGCCGTCTCGCTGCCATTGCTGGTCTCGCCTGAGCCACCTAACGGACCAGTCACGCCGAGACCGACTGTGACCTTCTCGGATGAGCCGACCCGGCTAGTCTGGCCAGCCGTTCCTCCGGCGACCAGCGCCGAAAGGTCAACGTGCATAAAGCGGAGCATCATGTCGTGCGCGACATTGGGAACCTGTGTTGTGCTCCTCGGGAAAAGATTAGCGCTGAGCAAAGAAACGGAAGGCGTTCTGAACCTACGTCGTAAGGCACCATGTGCGACGAGTCTGCGACCTGAAGTACAGAAGGCCGTGTGTGGTCAGCGATTGAAATGCAAAGGCAAGGGGGCGGCGGGACATACCTTGGCGTAGGTCAGGTTGCCGCGTGTCGTCCACTCGCCAACCTTGTCGGCGCCGAGGAACCAGTCGTTGACCGTGGCGTTCTGCAGGACGCAGTGATCAGCGTCAGCACAGCGGACTGGCCTGAGCCAACCAAGGCGGACCGACGCCAAAGCCCTTGATGCCCTCCCACTCGAGCCGATTGATCAGTCGCTCGGTGCCGGTGTGCGCGCAGATCAGGTCTTGCTCGCCGCTGAATAGCAAGACCTCGATCTTTTCAAGAAGGCCAGGCAAGAGGCCGATCGAGGCGGGTGAGTTCCGATTGCGAAGCGCGCCACCGACCGCGCCGTTGCATTCGGTCCAGCCCGCAACGTGCTCGGTCGCGTGTAAAGCGGCGACGACATCTTTACGCTACAAAAGGTGAAGGGTGGGGAGGTAAACTTGTTGCATCAGCTGCCCCTTCGATGAAGAAGTAATGGAGCGGGTCGGGGCGCACACGCAGGTAAGGGTAGACGTCGGCCAGGTCCGGCGGCCAATTCATACCGCATGCCGGGTAATCGTCGACGAGCCGAACGTCGTAGATGTTCATGCACACCTTGTTGCCGTCAACGCTGCCGGAGTTAAGATCTAAACGAATCAGCGACTCACAAACAGGCGGAGGGGCAGCCGGACGGACGTCTGCGTGAAGGGTGCCTGGACGGCCTGCATGACGCCGCCACAGTGATTGACGTCGACCGGCAGCTTGGTGACATCGGTGAACTTGTCGATCTCAGTTTGGCACCTGGCCATCACGGCATCGAGCTGGTCAGCTGCCTAATGAGGGAGCAGAGAGGTGCCGTCGGTCAGCACCATCAAGAGACTGTCAAGTTGGCACTCAAGAAAGTGCCGCACCGGCGTGCCTTTTTCAATAAGCTTGTGCAGGTAGGCGAAGTCGACGTAGCCCTGGTATTGCTCGCGAGGGTCAATCCAGCCATTGCCGATCGCAATCCCGCGCAGCGGGAAAGACGGCAAGAGGGGGGACTTCAGAACGGCATCGGCTGAGGGCGGAAGCCAGCGGCTGGTCAGGCAATCGAGACCAAGGGTGCCACTTCAAGTCGAAAGAAACAATTAACGTGGGCTGACCGAAGTAAGGGATATACTGGCCCGCGTAGCTCTCGCCCGAAAAGTACGTCTGAAAGGCGGAGCAGAGCGCAGGCGACCATGTCAGGACCGCTAAGGGAGTTGTATTCGTCACCGGAAAAGAAGAAGGATCGCGCACGTCGACTCCGGCCCACTCTGGAAAGACGGTATAGAAGTTGGCGAGAAAGCGGGTGAGGTGGGCGGCCGCCTCGTCGAGCTCGTGAACGTAGCCGTCAGTTGGCGCGTACGAAAGTCCAGTGCCTGGCGGTTGATCGACTGGGAGGCAGGCATATGAGTGTCACAATCAGACCCCTGCTTCCTATTGAGGAGGCGACGACCAAGGCCAAAGACGCACCAAAGACAATGCCGCTAAATTCCTCCCATCCGCCCTGTTCGAGAAGGACGAGCGAGCCCGGATTATGAGGATCCATCCGGAAGGGCCCGACTTCCATGAGTGCGCCATCGAAAGAGGAGCATCCCTGTAAAGCGAGCGGCGCAAAAGGTCGTGACGCAAATTGGGCAGCGATGAGCGCGTTGTCCGGCTTATGATGCACGACCATGCGTCACGGCCGCAGAGCCTTCCCAGCAGCTCATACTGCCGCGCGGTAGATCGTCGGATGGTCGTGAACGACACGCACAGGTCCTCCGTTGAACCAGAAGATGAGACGCTCTTTGCCAGCCTTCTTGCGCGGGTTGACGAGCAAGAAGCTGATCCGAGTGCACGGGGGACGATCACCGTGTCAGTTTCGAGTGCTGTCGGGCACTGCGACTAATCTCTCGCTCATATTGCGTGCCAAAGAGTGAGATGGCATTTGAGCTCTAAGAGCTTGAGTCCTCGCTCAGGCACGAATGCGCTGCACGACGACTGTATTGGCATAAGCTGGAGTCGAGCCGGTCTGTGCGTCGCGCGACGCGGATGACAACAGCCACGCGCCTTAAGCTACGCGTGCTCGGCACCTCGCCTCGTTCGCCACGACTGGACGACAGCACAAGACTCCAGACCGAGCTTGCATATCTGGTCCGTTCGATTCCGACGCCGCCGCCGCCTGCCAATCTGAACGACTAGGGTGCCCTCCGAGCGATCGCCGGGCAATTACCGGACTGGTCATCTCGTGCGCGAGCGCCTCTGTTGCGATGGCTCAAGCCTGTCACGTCGTTCCTCCCACCCGGCACCTGACTCGATAAGCAATCAGGAGAGCTACGTACAAGATTTTGTCGTCCTTCTGGCCGGCATCCTTCCCATCAACATTTGGAGCCGCATTCGGGTTGCCGCTCGGGAGGAGTCCGGCCCAGACGTTCAGCGGGTGGGTCGGATGGGCGTTGAGCGGACCCTCGAGCGTCGGCAGCGACGGCACGTAAAAGGCCGAGGCCGGCGGGAGGGAGGTCGATGCCATGATGTGCTGGTGACCACCCCTGGTAGACCACAGCTGGAGATGAGGGCGGGGGCGGGTTGACTAGGGTTCGAAACGCGTCGACTGCGCTTGAGCCTGGGACGAGTAAGTGAACTCGTGAGACTTAGATGGAAGTCATCTATCAACTGCCTCACCTGGGCCTCGTCCTCTCCCCCCTTCGACGACGACTGCTCCGACAACATCTCGACTGACTCGTCAGCGCAGCCGACGCGCACTAGACGACCTCACACCGGCCAGGATCGACTCTTGTCGCGTGAGCTGAAGCCAGTTTGGACAATTCGCCGCTTCGTCCGCTTGACCCAGACCGACTCGCGCGCGCGCCTCGTCGTCAGAGCGCTTCCTCGCGGCCAAGCAGCTCGGTCCGACCAAGCCGCTTGTCCCGGATAAACTCGTACATAAGAGCAACAACGAGCATCTGACGACGTTCCATTCGATTGGCTCTGATCGCAAGACGTCCCAACGAGCCAAAGCGAGCTGCTGCTGGTCCCAGTTGCGGTCCTCTCCACGACCCATACGACACCGCGCGCATCCCGGCGCCGCCCCCGCCCTCCACCTCCTCGCCAAATCGGGACACGTAGACCTTCGTGGCCGTTCCATCCTCGACACAAAGCTCTCTCGAACCCGGTCCTCTCGCTCTTCGGCATCTCAAAGCCGCTTTTTCTTTCCGACCGACGCTCTTGCCCCCATCAGCCACCTAGCTCTACGTCCAGAACACCGACTGCGCTTCATCTGAGCGGCACACGCCCTTGCTGGACTTCGCGCCCTTCTCTTGCGTTCACACTCGCCGCATGCGCTCCGGCCCTCGGCCGCCGCTCTCAGACCTCTTGAACCTTCAGCAGCCGCTGCTTGACAAGTCTTTGGCTGCCCAGCACCGCCATCCGCTGCCCCTCACAGGACGCTGCGCCGACCTGAGCATGGTCAAGAGCAGCTCCGCAACCGACCTCGGCTCGCCGCCTGCCGAGATCGTTGGCATCAAGCGCAAACGCACTGTTGACGGCTCGCTCGGTCGGAGATCATCGACTGCTTCTGTGACAGAGCGCGTTGGTGCTGTTAACCTTGCGGGCGGCAAGCTGAAGTCGAAGGTCGTTAACAAGAGCTCGCCTGCTACAGACGAAAATGAAGAGGATTCATCGGTCAAGGGCTCGAGTGTTAATCGCCGTCGATCCTCTGCCCGTCGATCAGCCAGCGCCTCCCGGTCAGGGCTTGTTGCCTTCGCTGCTTCGGCACCATCTTCTGCCTCGTCCTCCGGTCCCTCGTCTGTGAACGACGAAGACGACGAGGACGCCTCGTACGACCTTATGGACCCGTCGGACGAGCACCTTGTCTCCGTTGCGTCACGTGCCGAGCTCGGCCGGGTGCGAAAGCCTGAACTCGTTAGGCTCTGGCGCGTCGCTGGCTTGCTCGCGGATGAGGATGAGGAGGGAGATAACGCGACCACCGCAGAGGACATGCGTAAGGACGAACTCGTTGACGGTTTGATCGACGCCGTGCGTCCCCATGTCTCGGTAGACGCCACCTTCGGATGCTAACGGTTCCCTACGCCGCTCTGCAGCGCTCGTTGATGAATCGGCCGGCCAACGGTCAGACGACCTTTCCTATCGGCTCCGCTGCGGCTTTAGTCCTTGATGTCGATGAGGCGGGCGAACGCTCAGGGTCGGGATCGGGATCCGACGACTCAAATCCGACACCTCGTCGGCGGCGACGGACTGTTCCGGCTCTGCCGCCCCACGCGCCGTTCTCACCGGCTGCGTCGACTTCCTCCCTGCCTACAGCGGAGATCGAGGGTCGACCCGTCCGTCAGCGTAGGACACGCATCTGCTCGGGCTCGTCGTCCGTTTCAGCTGCGTCGGGCTCGGCTGCGTCCGGGCCATCTGCAAAGAGCAAGGAGCGCGAGCGACCGTCCGCCGCCGACCAGCCGCGAAAAATGTCCACTCCTATGGGCGCCCCTGCCGCCGGCCGTCGTCGACCTCGGCTCGCAGGTGCCGTTCGCGAACGGTCAGTCTCGCTCGGAAGTGGCGCTTCGGAGGACGACGAGGCGACTCCGCGGGCGGCGAAGGGCATCCTGCCCAAGCGGCGGCACTCGTCCAATACCGCGTCCGCCGCTGCAGGAGTGTCGCCTCCTGGCTTGCATCGGCGTGCCAGTCACCGACGGGCGACTTCACCCGCTCAAGATGACCCTTTTGGCGGGCCGCCAATGACCAGATCGGGCTCGAGCCAGTCAAACAATTCGACTACGGCCGCTGCTGTGAGCTCACAACGAGCTGCGACGCGGCGCTCATCTGCTGGGCCCTCCGCTTCTACCAACGGTGCCAACGGCGGGCGGATCAAACGGCTTCCTCGACGGCAGGCCAAGGCCAAGGCCCTCGAGGCGCTCAAGCTTGGCGAGGAAACCTCCTCCGAGGACGACGACCGTCACACGAGCTTGTCAGACGAGGAGGACGATAGCCCAGAGTCGTCCGACAATGACGGCAGCGCTTACGAGTCGAGCGATGGCAACGAGATGCACGTCGACGGCGATTCACTCGAGACGCGCACGCCCGGTGGCAAGACACACCGCCGCTTGCCGTCGTCACGGACGGCTCGCCGGGCGAATCGTACCACTCGGGCGGCTGCCTCGGACGTCGCCGGTGCGCCGATCGAGCCGCTCATGCTCAAGCCCACTCGGGCCGCAACAGAAATTTCCTCTCGGTCGCAAGAGGAGTCCCAGCAGCCGACGCCGCCGTCCGACGAGGATGAAGACCACGATGCAGACGAAGAAGCCGCTGAGCAAATTGAGAAGGACGACGCGGCCGGGGTGGAGGTCAACGGCGACGAGGTCCATGACCTGCCTCGCGCCGCTAAACGTTCCGGCCTCCGCACGCTCAAGGTTGCCGAGCCAATCACCGAAGTCGAGGAGGATCAAGAGGTGGCAGATGGGGGCGAGATTCAGATGGCTGACGCCAACGAGATGGCCGAGTCTGACGGTCCGTCCTACAAGCGCGCTGCACGCCGCCTCCTCCCGCTGATATCTGGTCTCGCCTCGCCTGATCCACGCCTAAGCAGACATCGATCTCGAGCGACACACGGCCGCGACACTTCTCCGGCTTCGGCGCAACGCGCTTGAGCGGCTTTGTGAAACACGCGCTCTCGACATCGCTGGCACGAAGCCTCAGCTGGCTCAGGCACTGATTGACTGGGTGCGTCGCCTGCCGGCCGTGAGATCCTGCGACCGGCGCCCATTGACCGACGAATGACCTATAACGTCATCATTGCTCCCTGCAGCGCGACAGCAACGCTACGAGCGACGATTCGGCCGTCACTTCTCCTGCGCTCTCAACAACTTCGTCGCGCGGAACGGCCCGAGTCCCGCGATCAGCGGTCCTCTCGGCGTCATCAGCTGGCACGGCTGTCTCCGATGCAACGGAGCGCAGTGGTGGTGGCCGACGCAAAGGTCGGCGCCTGCACGCTGACGACCCAGCTTTTGCGACTGACGCCAAGGTGACGCCGACGCTCCTCCGCGGTGATCACGTCCACCAGGAGCAGACACACCCATCCCCTACTCCACCACCGTCGGGCCACGCCCATCAAGCGGCGGCCGCCGAGGAGCTCAATCTCGATCTTGAGTCGCTTGGGCTTGAGGACAAGGAGATCCCCGAGGGTCAACTGCAGAAGATGGAGAAGGTTGGCTCCGGCGGCTTCAAGGACGTCTACGTCGGCAAGCTCAGGGGCCGAATGAAGGTTGCGATCGCAGAGTTCCGCGGCCAGCTTGGCGAGATGGATATCAAGGAGCTCAAGCTACTCGCCGACTTCAAGCACCCCAACATTGTCAAGTTCCTCGGCGTCTGTATCCCTGAAGATCGCCGAACGCCGATCATGATGGTCAGCGAACTCTGTGAGAACGGCGACCTCTTCGACTATATTCGGAACGTGCCGGCGCCAAGCAAGAAGGTCGTCGTGCGTAGGCGTCTTACTCAACTGTGCTATCCCAAATTTCACTGACATTCATCGAATTTCGATTCGCAGATCAAGCTCATGCTTGACATCTCGCGTGGCCTCCAGTATCTGCACCTTCACAAGCCGGCCGTCATCCACCGTGACGTGCGTCCTTCGTTATGCTCCTTGCGAGCCGGCCCACCCGCTGACGCCCGCTATCCGCCGGCCTGTCCGCCGACCTGCAGTGCAAGTCGTCCAACATCCTCATCACGTCTCGCGTCGTCGCCAAGGTTGGCGATTTTGGCCTCGCCCGGGTCAAGCACTCGACCCGGTCGATGATCCGGTCGCTCGTCGGCACCGTCTGCTACCAGCCGCCCGAAATGTGGACGGCCCACCCCAAGTACGACTCAAAGGTCGACGTCTACTCGTGCGCGATGGTCTTTTGGGAGATGCTCCAGTGGCACAAGGCCGAGAAAAAGTATCCATGGGAAGGCAGCAATGAGTGCGTCCTCGTCTCTGCGGTGGCTATGCTTGGCTCTCCTACTGACTTTCTCGACCCATGCTGCTTTCAGGCACGCCATCTACGATCTCGTCGGCGCAAAGCGGCTGCGGCCATCGGTCCACAAGCTTCACACTCAGTGGGGCTCCGATATCGTTGACCTGATGGAGGAGATGTGGGTCCAAGAGCCCAAAGAGCGGCCGACTATGACGGCCGTCGTCGAACGGCTCGAGACCATCCTCAAGACGAGCTAAGTGCCCGACGGCTCCTCATCCGGCTTATCGCTCTCACTCCTTTGTACTCTTACTCGCCCGTCTGTCGTCCGAACCTCCCAGCATTGTTCATCCGCTTTTCTCATTTCGCCGCAACATCATCGTTCCTAGCCACTTCTCACAACGCACGAACACTCTTCATTCTCCGACTCTGCCGTAGTATTCTCTTTTGCTTTTACCATGCCACGTTCGTTTGCTTCATCAGTCGTTTTTGTGCTCTCGGTTTCCGGGACAAACAGTGTTATAAGTCAGAATCGCGGGTGAGTGGGGAAAACCAAAATTTGGAAGGGAAAGGGCGAGTGGATTCGAGTGCCGGAGCAGAAGCCAACAAGTGGAATGCGATAAAGGGAGGAGGAAGAGGAAAGTCCGGGTGCTGGGTGGTAAGGGTGTGCGGCGTACTGGATCAGGGCGCATCGAGTGGGCAACGACGCAGCGTAATGCGAGGAGGTTCAAAAACAGTCGTAACGGCAGGAGATGCGCCGCGAGGGCGCCGCAGGCGAGGCCGACGATCACGGGCTGTCGGCGGCCATCGTACTACCGACGCAAATGCCACGTTGGCGATGCCGGACAAGCGCGTCACCGCGCGTGAAGCCCTTGCCACTGAAAAATCGCACACAGGCATTCAGCCAGAAGCAACGAAGGCCCCTGCCCGCTAAAGGTGAAGCAGGGGAAAGAAGGTGGAGAGGCGACTCACCAGGGACAGTTGAATTGTTTGGTCTCGCTGTGGATGCGCTCGTGTCGGCGAAGGTCATGCTGTCGGACAAAAGAGGCGTTGCTGCGATAAGGACGCGTCGTGTCAGCCGCTTGCGCAAGCAAGGAATCGCAACAAGGTTGACAAGAGGACGTACCAGCCGGGCACCGGGCAAACGAAGGGCTTGTCACTGAGGTGCATCTGGATGTGGTGTATAATAGCGCTCCGCCGTGGGAAGGCCCGGTCGCAGTCCTCAACGAGACAGCGGAACTTGAGCTCCTCCTTGCCCTTACCCTTGCCGCCGGTCGCGGTGTCATAGTCGAGCGTCGGCGGTGGAGAGGCCGATTCACAGCCGGCGTTCTCGCCGTCGAGCGGCTCGTAGAGCGTCTCAATCAGGGCTGCCATGGCCGACTTGTCGACCGCCCGCGAGGAACCTGCTCCCGAGGCTGACATGGACGCGGCCTTCTTCGATCTTGCTCCACCGACCGACCGTCGTTTCCTGCTTGGCTTACTCGCCGACGAAGGGGCAGCGGACGACGATGCCGGCTGGGAAGACGACGGCCGCGAGTAAGGATGATAATGCACGGAATCGGCGGCCGTTTCATCAAGCTGAAAGGTTGAAGAAGTCGATGCTGAGAGATCCGAGGGCGAGAACGAGAGCGGCTGCAGAGCCTTGGCGCTCTTGCTTATCGAGAGCGAAAGACTCCCTCCGCGCTTGCTGTTGCGCCGTCGGACAGCGAGCGTCTCTTTCGAAGGCGCCGCAGGCGTCGCTTGAGGCGGTGGCGGCGGCTGCGGCGCATCAACGACGGGTGAGTGAGCGTAGTGGGATGATGCGGTCTCTGAAGGGCCCGCGTGTCCCATCACGGGCGACTGGACCGGATAAGGACTCGTGCTGCCGCTGAACGTTGGTTGGAAGCCCGGCGAGGGCGCAATCGGTTGTGAAGCGTAGGGTCGAAGGTATTGGTCGGCAGGGTCAGAATAGCGGCCCGGATCATTCGTATACGACGTCCCGTGGATGGGGACCATGCCTGGCGGCGGCGGCTGGCCGTGCGGAACGAGTATTACAGGCTTGCCGTGCAAGTGCTGAGACGTATAGGCCGGCGGACCGTAGGGCCCTGGGGCCCGAGAGTAAGGCCGATGCTCGCTGTATGGCGAGGGTTGCTCTGTCGAGTGAGCCCGGTAGTGCTCGGCCGGCGATGGCGCGCGCGACGCGGTAGAGGGCCGACTGGCGCTCTCGGTCCTTGCACGGTAAAGCGACTGACCGCCATGCTGAAGGTGGACTTGCTTCACAAGGTCGTTGAGCGCGTAGTCGTCCTTGCTGCCCGGGTAGCCGCCGGATGCGTCAGAAGGGCCAAACGAATCATCGTACTCTTCGGGAATCGTCTCGTGGTCGGGCTGGCCGGCTATCGGACCGTAGTCCGACATGACCGACTCGATCGACTTGATGCGGCGATGGCTCCGGTAGTCGGGTACGCGCGTTGTCGGTGGAGGCGGTGCCGTACTTGTGAACGTAAATGATGACGGTGGGAGATGCATCTGCGCCGGGTTAAAGCTGTCAAGCGTCGCCGGGTTGTATGGCTGGGCCGACGCGAATTGGTACTGGCTGCCTACGCCCGACGACGAAGACGACGATGTATACGATGACGAGGCTGTGACGGACAGATGGAGCGATTGCTGGTGATGATGGTCGGCATAGTCCTGATTGCTAAAGGAGGCAGGCGTGCCCGGCTGAGAGCGCGATGAAAGCGAGAACGTCGGCGACGTGTCCGAATAAGGCTCAAGCACCGGCGTCGGCTCGAGGTCGTGCGCGCTCATGACGGGCCGCGGTCGCGGATGGTGAAACGCGTGAGCGCTGCTCGTCCGCGGATGACCGAGAGGCTGTTGCGGCGGTGGAGCCTGCCCGTGCTCCTCCACCGTGCCATCGCCACCATCGCCGCTTTGCCCCCCGAAGGGCACAATCTCCTCCTGTGAATTTCCCTCTTCGAAGAGTTCAGCATGAACGAACTGGCCCCAGTCACTTCCGCCTGGCAGGGGCGAGATGACGCGCGGCTGATGACGGCCGTCGAGGAGAACGCCTGGCGAGCCAGGCGTTGGCGCGGAAGTCTTCAGAGTCGGCACGTGATATGACGCTGGCGTCGTCGGCGCGGGCCGGTAAGGATGCCGGTTGTGACGGTCGTCCGACTGTCCACGGTGGTGGACAGGCGGTTGGTGCTGCGCGTACACCCGTGACGAGCTGGCAACAGGCACGTACGGTGCCGGCGGCTCGGGCTGACGCTGGTACTGAGAGTCATAGACCGGCTGATGATGAGGGTGGTGAACGTAAGCTTGCTGAGTATACGTACCCGGCGCCGGAGCCACGTCAAGGACAACGGCCCAATCGCGGCCACGCTCGCGTCGGATGGCCGCTATCGGTACGTGCTCGCCGTCAAAGATATCGTCGCCGGTGTAGCCTTCCTCTGCCAAAAAGATTACCGATCGGTCGCATTCTGCAACGACACCCTCCTTCTGAGCAAAGCTCTCGACGACGTCCTCAAGCCGCGCCCTTGAGGCCGCTCGCGCTGCAGAAGGGGTTCCGAGTGCGTTCTCGCCCCAGTAGGAGCTCTCGCCCTCCGGTTCCGGACTGTGGCTGCGAATGATCGACGATACAGGATGACGCTGCTTCTCAGGCGATGCAGTAGTTCGGCCTGGCGGCGGCTGGCTGAAGGGCGAGTCTGGGTCAAAGACTGGCTGAGGGAAGGTGGCCGACCGGGGCGTCGACGCCGGTCCGTAGGAGGCGGCCACCAGTCCAGATGGCGTCGGCTGCGGTGGATAGTACGTCTGGACCTGTTGAGCCGAGCGTCGACGGACATAGACCGGACGCGAGCCGGACGCGACAGGGTTGTCCGAGCCTGACGATCCGTGCTGTTGTCCGGCGGCAGAAGGTGGCTGCGCCGGCCCTCCGGCCGAGGCCAGTGTTCGGTTTACTGAAGGGAACGTGTAGTCGTTCAGACGTGATTGATGTGAGTGCATGCCTAAGGCGTCCTGTTGACGAGCAGAGATGAGCAGTTCCATGGGGACGGCAGCAGGAGGCAAAGTGGGAGGGAGTGGGCGGCGGATCACGAGCCCGGTCAGCATGAGCTCCTGGAAGGCCCGAGACGACTTCTCGGCTTGCGGCTTGAACGTACAGAGGCTGGCAAGACGGCCGTCTCCATGGGTCGACCCTCGGCGGACGCGCTTGGCAGGCCGAAGGACGGGCCCCGACGCGGCGAGGGTGGATGTGGCAAGCGGATAGCGATGGTTTGAGCTTGGATCGTGCTCGTCACGGGCTTCTAGGCTAGCCGACGAAGCGGCGCGAAGCCTGGCAGCTACTCCAGCGAGACGTGCGATAGCGGCGAGTGACGAGGAGGAGTCGACGGTCAGCGCGTTTGCTTTGAAAGCTGCCCGCGTAGTTGTTCCTCGTCAGTCAGAGGAAGAGATCAAGGACCCACGAGGACTCGGAGGGAAGGACGGCGTCGCGCGGCGGCGGCCGCGAGCGGGTTGTTGAGCGACGGCGCGGAGGTCCGGTGGGCGTGGAATTGACTGAGCGCTCGCGAATGAAGGGGAGGGAGCCCGCGACGACCGCCGACTGCCTCGCTCTGACTGTTACCGAGGCTGGGAGGGGACCTGCCGGCGAGCGTAGGCTTGGAAGGGTAATCGGAAGGAGAGGGCGTTGCGTTCCCCCCTTGGCTCGTCTGCTGCTGCCCACTCTGCCTTCGTCGCGCCCGCGCGCGTCGGCCCTGGCGAGAGGCCGTTGCGGGCCGGGCCTTGCGACAAGGTTCCGATCGAGCCCCTTTGGCGCCGCGCGCGCAGTCGCGTCCAATTTCTGCGGGCAAGGACAGGCGCGTCCCTGCCTTCGTCGCGGCTGCAAGCGGAGACCCAATCCCCAACGCCGCAAGGGAGCTAGCGAGAGCGGGAGGCCTCACAAGAGGGGACAGTAAAACGGCTCCGCCTCCTCCCCGCTGCTTAGTAACAGATGTAGAGAGAAGAAGCAGGCAGACTCAGTCATTCTCCGCGACACAATGCGAGCATACCGACCTGACAAAAGTCATCAGACGAGCGAGAGCGCAGGTCAAGTCAACCGCCCTCCCTTGTCCTTTAGAAGTGCTTTTATCGCGACCGGTTCGCCGCTCTTCGCGCTCTCCCGTCAGGCTGCCTCTGTCTGCAATGAGCGCGACTTTCTGGAGGGGACGTCACATGACGGGCGCCACCCGTGAGGGCAACAACCCCGGGTCTTGGGACCGGCCGAAATCATCATCTGGGCTGAGCTGGGGGTCCCAACGGCCGCTCGCCGTTCAGCCGCAACCTCTCACCCTCCCCTCCTGTCCCGTTGATCCCTCTCTCAAGAAAAAAGGGCTTCCTACCATGCAGGTCGACCCCAACGCTCCGTCCTCATCGACCGCTTCGACAACATCCTCGTCGCAATACGGCGGCTGGGCCGCCTTCCCTTCGGCCCACGCGACCACGCCGGCGTTCAACTCGTTCGGCCAGCCGCAGCCGCACTCACAGCAGCAGCTTGAGCAGCAGCAGCAGCTGCAGCATTTGGCGAACATGCAGCAGAACCAGTCACACTACCCCATGAATGGCTACGGCGCCTCGCTCAAGCGGACACGATCCAACGATGGCCAAGCGCCCGAGCCTTCGGCGGTACGTCCTCTCCCTCCGACGCGCCTGGGGATCGCTCGCGGCTCCCCGGGGTTGAGGTCAGAAGCTGACCGTTCTGAAACCGATCACCCCGTCCTGTCGTCCTCCTTACTCACTCGCTTCATCATCTCGCCTCCCATTCTCTCCGACCGCCCGTTGCTGCTCGCGTGCTCTGCAGAAACGGCCCCAATTCACGCATCACGCCGCTTCGGCGCCGTTCATGACGCCGGCGATGGCATTTGACCCGCAGGCGCAGTTGCTCGCGCACGCGGAGCACCTCCGGCTCAACTCGCCGCTCAACACGCCCCCATTGGCCGCAGGCTCGCCCGCCCAGTCGTCGTACATGCAACCCCAGCATGAGCAGCAGCAGCCGTCGCTGTTTGGCCAGGAGCAGCAGCAGCAGCAGCCTGTGCAGGCGCCCGTCCAACCGGCACTCGCCCGGATGGAGGATCTCGGCGCTGGCGTCAGCTTCATGGGTTATGCCGCGCACGAGCTTCAAGGCTCCGGTCTTGAGGACGACATGGAGATGGATGACGACTGCACTAACCCGGTCCCGTGGGGGTCGAGCCGGTCGACTGTGCGTTACTAGTCATACTCTCCTTTCTCTCCCTCCCCTCCCCCCCCTTTAGCAACCTTACACTCCCACCTTCAGTCATCATGGACGACGCTTTCTGCACCGCCTTTCTCGTCATCATTCACGCTCCTCTTTGCCCTCCTGCGGGCCCTCCTGTCACCCGCTATCGTCATGTCTTGCTTGTCTCTCCGCAATCTCGACAACTGGGCCCTGACCGCGAACCGCTCCTCCTTCCCTCTTTCTTGTGCGCACGCTCTCCGTCTCGCGAAAGCAGCACTTTCCGGAGAACGCCGAAGACCAGCTTGGCGAGGGGCAGCTCGGCCAGCGGCCGCGCCGCGGCCGACGTCAGCATCAGTCGCACCAGGCTTTCCCGACAGCTCAGAAGCACCAGCTGCCGTTCGGCTACCCGTCACAAACCCCAGCGTCGACGCCCCATCATTCGCCGCACCAGCAGACGGTTGCCCTTCCGCCCGTCTCACCACTGTCGCACGCTTCGCCGGCCGCCAGTTACCACTACGGCTCGCCGAGACCGCTCCAGCCGCCGCCGTCAGCGAGCAAGACTGGCTCAGGCTACACGATGGGCCCTCGGGCCGACTGCGAAAAGTGCCGGCTCGGCGTCAAAGGCCACTACGGTCACATTGGCAGCGGCGGCCGCTGAACAGACCCTGTCGTCGAGAGTCCTGCCTCGCCCCTGTTCTGCTCTGCTCTTCACCCAACTCCTTACTTTGGAGACGTACACCTTGCCCAAGGATCTCTTCCGCCTGCGGATGATCGACGAGCTCTTGCATCCACTCTTCGCATTCGCGATATTGTTCGTCCCACTTCACCTGGTTCTCGCACGACCCTTCTGCCAGCTTCACCATGCATCACCCCTTCGCACAATTTGCTTCTACCTGTACACCGCACCCATCACTCGCCACTCAATCGCCTTTGCACGGCCCTGCATGTTCGCGCCGACATCCCTCTGGCGCCGCTCTCCCAATCCATCTGTTCTTGATCCTCATGACGCTCATGACTTAACCAGATCTAGGCCAGTTGAGTCCAAGCGCTGAATCACACTCGAGCCTGTCAAGCGCGAGCAAGGATGCTGCAGCAGGTTGACGCGTCGCGTCGGCGGCGCTGCGCATCGATCGTGCTCAAAGCATCGCTGGCTGCGCCCAGCCGCAGAACCATGTGTCGGGGAATGGATGGTACTGAACAATTTATCGCCAGCCATGATGATCAGGGTTAGCATAAGGCCGCTCAGTGCGAGAGATGAACGCGAGGCTTTTGGAGCCGCGCGCAATGTGTCGGGCGACCGGAGCGAGCCTGAGACAGCGCCGCGTCCCCTAGCAGTCGGCAATGTCGACGGCCACCTCGAGCGCTCGGACTACGCGCTCCCTTCAGATGTCGCATCGGCCGGTTCCTCGTCGGACGTCGTCTTCGTTTTTGTCGGCATTTTCGAGTACGGCTGGCTCGAGCTCGTCGTCGTCGTCGATACCGGCTGTCCCGCCGCCTCCGCCGCCGTCGGCTTACTACCCCTCAACGTCGCCGGCCTACTCTAGTGCCGGCCGGGAGGGCATCTTGGGTCGCCCGAGCGGAACAACTGGCAATGACGAAGTCGGCGACGGCAGCTCTGTCTTTTCAGACGTCACGCATTCGACAACGCTTGGCGGGGTGGGGTCCGCAACTGACCGGAGCTACGCCGGCAGCGTCGCATCTGGCATCGCTGGCGGCGCCAGCAACGGCGTCACTTGGACGACGAGGGCAGTTCTGATCGACATGCTCAGTAAACGGCTCGGCACTTGGGACGCATTAAAAAGGGCTCACCAAGGGTGCGTGCTGCTAGCGAGCCTGTGTCGGCCCGCCCCGCCCTCGGCGCTGACCTTGCGTGACGGCCATGGACCTGTGTCGACGCCGGCAACGACTCAGGACGTTATACTGGAGCAACACGATCCATCTGCCGATCCCAGCCATCCAAGCCAGCATCGATCCTGCCGTCTTGCGCTCGCGACCGTATGCCTTTTCGCTGCTCGGCATGTCGCTTGCGCCGCTGCTCGAGATCCGCAGCCTGTCCGACGTCGTGCTTTACACGAATCGGACGCTCGACCAGTTCGATGCTGCCTCTGTGCACGTCACTGGCGGCCCGGCTGTGAACAAAGGCGGGACAATGAAGGGCATTTTCAAGGGAGGGACCAAGTCAGGCAAGCGGCCGAGCATCGGCAACGGCGGCCAGGGCGGCGACCTCTTGTCCATTGGCGGCTCAGGCGACCTCAGCGCCGACTTTCTCATGGTCTATAACCAGGTGCTTGCCGATTTGATCTTATCTGCCATGACTACACACAATCTGATCATAGCCTTGACGGCCCCTTGGCAGCCCTTCCCGCCAGACTACTTCCAGACGCTCACGACCTTCTTCGACATCCTGATAGAGCTCTACAGCAAGCTCGCCGGCTTCCTCGCCGCACCTCAGGCCGGCCAGCCTGGCTGCCGTTCACAACTTGGCTCGCCGCCAACGCCCCTTCACCGCATGCTCGAGCAGACTTTCTCCTCCACCAACTCGCCCGCAACGTCAACCCCGCATGCGCAATCGAGCACGCCCAGGTCGGCAGCCATCGATGGCGGATCGAGCTCGACCAGGCGGTATTCTTTGTCGACGCCGACGGCTCCCCAAGAGGCCCTGGGCCATGTTGAAGGCGAGGGTTCGACCTCATCCGGCCATGGGCGGCCAATGTCGGGCTGGGAGACGCCCTCGACCGTGGGCGTGCAGAGTCCGCCTCTGACGCTGAGCGGCTCAGCGTTCGGAGCCAGCAGTCTGCGTGGTTCGCTGAGCGGGGGAGAACCGGTCAGGCAGGATGTCATCGACGGCCTCGTGCGCCTTGACTCACGGATCCGCGTGCGTGGTTGCCGGCTGCGCCTGATCCGTTAGGCGCTCCTGATGACTGATGACACTTTCTCCTTCCGCCTCGCAGAAGGTCACTAATGTCGTCATGAAGGAGCTCGAGGTTCTTGCACGCCGAGAAATCAAGGAGGAGACGGCCCACCTTGAAACCTTACTGTCGGTCCTCTCGACGACGGACGAGGTGCGCGTTGCATCACTTTGTCGAAACCCTGATCTGCTCTGACGCTGAAATATCTCGCTGACCGGCCTATACGACCGCAGGATGTTTTTGCCTTACCATCTGGTCTACCTGCGGCGTCTCTCTGGGCACTTGGAACGAGCGGGGCAGAGCGAGCGATCCAGCGCTATACGCAGGCTTGACAAGGCGGCCGAACCCCAGCCTCAGCCCACCTTAATGACCCACGTTTTGACGATTGCAATGAAGCCGCTTCTTCTCTTTCGACGACACTGACATGCAGATCTGTGAGCGAAAGAAGTTCGTGTTTCTTGAGCGCTTATGCTCTCCTGTGCACGACCGACGAACGACGCATTGACTGCGCAAACTTGTCTTTCGGCGCGTCTATCAACTGATCCACAACTGTCAAGATTCACTCGAGCCGTCATCTGTCGTCTCAAGCCGGGTCTGCATTCGCTCGACAAGGAGGTGACGCCGACAGCCGCGCCGCATGGATCAGCCGCTGACTGGACTGGTCATAGCTCAAAGCTATTCACATCCACCTCGTGGGCAACACAATGCCGTTGTCTTCATCCTGCGTGAGATTTCCCCAAACCTCAATGACTGAGCCTTGATTTCGCTGAAGCTCGATGATTCCGAGGCTTCAAACTTGTTTCCATGCGCCGATGTGGCCAGCTGTCGAATTCATGGCTACAATTGCCACTAGACGACTTGATCCTTGTGGTTCCGTTTGACGCCACTCCCATCCTCCGTCAACCTAACTCGATGCTTTGGTTCCAGATGAGGATTCCAGGTGGGAGGCTGCCTAGGCTGGCTCTGCGGCATCTTTCGTACGCGAAGGGAATCTGACTGAACAAAGGCACTACCCAGCCTTGCGCTACCTTTAGCTCATGACAACGAATCGCAAACTCCTCTCGTTTGCGATTAAGGTTGGCCGCGCCCGGACTGGCCTCCTCGAACTAGCCATATGCTTGCTCGCGGTCGGTTTCACGCTGTTTGACCAAAGCGGTGTACTCTTACTTAAGTGGGAACCTGCAGATCAAAGCGCCCTATCGAGGCTCCGTTGCGGTGCAACTTTAAAGCGCAACGTCTAGACCCTGGTTCACGGGCGTGCGCTCGACGCCCTGATAGATAAGCTGTTGGCCAGCTGACTGTCAACCAGAAGCTTCGTATACAAAGATGTAATGAACTGTGAAGACCGGGCCGTCCGTTATCGCAGGGCCGCTGAGAACGCACGATCAGCATTACTCGTCACCGTCGCTCATCCCCGACGGCGTCAACCCCTACACGACCGAGCGAGCCCTCGACCGGTAGCTCGCCCGTCTGCTCGAGGATGCGCTCGCGCTCTCGCTGACGCTCGGCCTCGAGCTCCTCAGCCTCACCGAGCCGGACACTGCCCTCAACGTGAGCCCAGAAAAGTGGCCGGAGGAGGCCGTTGAAGACGAGCGTCTGCCAAACTAGAATGGCGAAGCCGGTCGCTTGGAGGAGCGAGGCAGGGAAGGAAAGCGTCTCCCAGCCGATCGACAAGGAAACGAGCCAGATGAGCAGTGTCCGGCAGGTGTCAATCTGAGTGCGGTGCGAGGGGCGGCTGTGTCAGCAACTTCAAGATGATATGCCAAAAAGGACGACACACGGTTGAGCGAGCGGTGGCCGAGAGCGTCTTGGTAACGCTCAGGCCAAAAAAGTTGAAGCTCGAGATGCTCAACATGCTGACGCAAGCAAAATATTGACGGGTCAGCTCATCACTGGAAGATAAGAGGAGCGACGAAAGACGTCCGGAGGCTTACATCGCAAACGACAGGAGGACAACAAGCCGGTTGGCATTCACCTGGTCCCAGAGACGGTAAAGATCAAAGGTCTCGTACTTGGCGGCAAACTGGCCGGCAAGCAGCGCGAACGGGCGTCAGCTACGAATGCAATCGAGGCAAATTGGGAGTTGCGAAGCCGATTGAGAGTTGCAACGCACGAAAAAGTGCAGGATGGGCATCGCGACCGCCGTCGTAAAAAGGCCAAACGTGCCTTCGAGCCCAACGGCGAGCAGCGGGTCAACCTCGTAGCGCGACATGATCTTCTCCTCGACAACAAACTAAGGCAACGATGACCGAAATGAGTCAGATCAAGATCACAGGTGGCAGAACTGCTGCAATATCTTCGCACCTGAGTCGCTGTGAAGAGCTGGGCAAAGAGGATAAGCAGGATGCCGATGAAGGCCTTGGCGGCGCCCTCCTCAGCAGCCGAGATCTCAGGTGCGTCACTCGGTTTGAACGAGCCCGACAGGCCAACGAGCGAGACGCCTATCATAACGCAGAGGAGCGAGAACCACTGGTAACGGTGCAGATGGCCTAAGCGCACTCGATGCAAACAGGCAGTCAGCAGTTTGCGAAGATCTCTAGAGTGCGATTGCAAAGGGTACACGCACGACGCAGGAAGATGACAGAGAGGACGCCAACAAAGAGGACAACCGAGCCACGGGTCATCTGGTAGATAGAAACTGGCGTGAGGATGAGGCCGGCGTTCATAAGCTGCAGGACAGACTGGCGGTCAGCAACCGTTGCGCGGCGTTTCGACAGCGATGATTTGTTCTGCAAAACTGACTGTCGTGCCGCTCATGTCGCAGATAGCCGGGACCCAAAAGAGCGCCCACTTGCGCCAGCCAAAATGCCGACTGATGTCCTCACCAACCAGGTCGCCGTCAACCCGAGTGGCTAAAGGTTGGTCGAGCCTCTCGTCTTGGCCGACGGGTAGGTAATCACTTGGGGTGCTGCTGCTGGGCGAGAGCCGGCGCTTAAGAGAGGCCATCATGCGGGCCGCGCGCGGCTTTGACGTCGCCGGAGCGTGAGCTGGGGGCGAGGCCAAGTACGAATAGAGCAGCGGCAGCAGGCAGAGCACTGGCCGGAAAAGGGTATTCGGATCAGCTCCAAGCTCGCATCATGCAGCCGGCGCGAGCGTCCGACTCACTCTCGCCGGCGAACATGTCTGCAGTCGGAAAACAAAGAGTAGGAATTTAGCCAATGAATGCCGATCTAACCAGCTCTAGAAACTTACTAAGGCTCTGGAAGACGGGTTGCTCAAAGAGGACCGGTGCACCGAGGTCGGCAGCAGAGCAGTTCTCGACGCTACGAGGTGGCCAGCTCGCCATCAGCCATCGGACCCGAGTCGAGCGAGCTAGAGGCAGCGGAGGATACCCACCATTGCATGTCCTGTTTCACACGACCGGAGAAGCTCTCGCGTTAGCCCTTGATACAAGGAGGCCGGCTCGCGACGCCGGACAGGCGCGATGGCCGTCTAGTAAGCCACCGCTGGCTGAGATTAAGTGGACGCACCTGCCACTTGCTGAGAAGCGAATTGGCGGCACCCGTGGTGAGCATGCCGCCGACCAGGAAGGCCGTCGATGCGTGAAGCGCTGGCATCCAGAGAAGAACGGCGGATGGATAGGGATGGCGATCTATGCACAGAGTGAGAGGCGGTTGAGGGCAGGAAGCTATCGGAGAGACGATCCCCATGCGGCCCCGTCCGGCTGCGGCCTCGCCCGGCTGCAGCGACGCGCAGCAGCGAGAAGGACGCGCGGTGTCGAGCCAGCTGACCAAAACGTCGCAGTGACAGATCGAATGTCATGTAGAGCAGAGGGACAATAAAGGAGGACCAATCGCGATGAAAGTCTGAGTGAAGATAGAAGAAAAGTCGTAAAGAGAGCGCCCAGCCTTGGAATGGGCCGGATCAACGCCTTGCACGAGATGCTTATGGGAGGGCGGTGGGTGTGAGTTGCCAACCTATATCAAGTTGACCATGAGTGGCGTGAGCCAAGCATTCTTGACGAGTTTCCGTTGCGCAAATTTGTGCGACCTAAGGGTGTACCTACAATAGCATAGAGGGGGCCTCGACGTCAGCGAGTCTTGCGAGAAAGGCCAAGGCGGCTGACTGACCGCTTGAGAGCAGAGCGGCTGCCCTTCCGCAGACCTTTTAATTGAGTCCGTATTTCAGCGCGCTCAGCATCGCTCCGCGCATCTTCCAACCGCGAGCGCAAACGAAGATAGTCGACCAAATTGACGTGAGCCTCGGCCTTTAGCAGCCGCTTGGCCGCGGTGAGTGACGTCGGAAAGGGTTCAGCCTCGGTTGCTGTCCGATCCGACGTCCCAGAGAGCGAGGCAGCGGCGTCGTCGTCATCACCCGAGCTTGCGTCGCCTGCGGAAGAGAGTTCAGACCAAGGCGCATCGGGTGCGGGCAGGATGCCAAGCTCGACGACGAGGGCCTGCCACTGACAGGCCAAAGGTGCGTCAGCTCCATGTTTTCATCACCGCGAAGGACTACGTACGAAGCGAAGTTTGCCCAGCGCGCCACCCCCACTAGGTCCAGCGCCGCCAAAAGGATTCGATTCATCGAAGAACCTGCGTTGTGCGGTCAGTTGTCTCTGTCTATGTTGACAGCGGCGACAGGGGGGAGAATGAGCGCACAGGCTTAGTACAGCGCTGGCCGAGTCGTTTGTGCAGATGTCCGACAAATCGCTGTTGGATCCAGGTATTGCCTCGTAGACGATATCCTCGAAAGCGCCCTCCGAGCATGCAACCCGGCTAACATGCGACCGGTCCGAGCCAGCCGAGACGGAGAACGTTGAAGGCGTGTCGGAGCCGAAGGAGGAGCGATTGCGGAGCGGTGGAATATAGAGGCTAGAGTCGGAAGGGCTGCTGCGGGGCGATAGGGAGGAAACGGCGATGCTGCTTGGGTCGGAGATGGAGGTGGTGAAAGCGGCAGCACCAACAACAGATGCCGTAGACTTCAAAAGTTGAGACGATTTGGCTTTCTTGCCCTTCCCACCTTGTTGCAGCCGCTTGCAACGCGAAGATGGCAGAGGAACAGGAGCTTCTGGCCTAGCCATAGGCTCGAGGCCGGAGACAGGCGTCCGCTCGCCGGCCGTCGAGAGGGGTCGTTCGACACCAGGCGCGGCCGATGGCCAGAGCTCGTCCCCGCTCTCATCGGCCCATTTAAGAGGTTTGCTGCGGCCGTCATTACACCCAATGTCGTTGATCGAGTCGGTCACTGACGCCCACGAGTCAAGAATGCGCTCATCTTCGCTCGAGGATGTGTTGTCGGAAGACGCCGTCGTTCCCGTGTCGCGCGGGACAAGACCACTGCCGGTCTTAGGGGCCGCTGCAAGCCCGGCGGCGAGCGGCCCGTCATAGCCGGTGCTCGACTGCGAGCGCTGCAGGACGATGTATTCGTCGTCCGAGTCCTCGCTTCTAAGCTCGAGCGAGGCGATGTCTGACGGGGGTGGCGATGGGAGTCCAATGCCCGAGGCAGTCGGCGAGAGGGCGAGGGAGGCAAACGACGAGCTGAGGGAAGCTGACGGCGAGCTGTCGGCGGAAGGCATGATGGAGGCTGATGATTTGAGCGCAATCGAGTCAGTCGGCCGCGTGATGATCCAAAGGTACAAGATCCGTCACCTGGGCTCTCAATCAAGGCGTCTGATTTGGCTGGAGAAGTCAGTGGTTGCTAAAGACAAAAGGAATGCGGGAGGGGGAGATCACTCAAGACCCATCGTGCTGCGCGCCGCCTTCCACTGACCGGCAAGGCCTCTCATATGCCTTGCCTCAAAGAAAGAAGCCAGCAAGGTTGGTTCTCGAGATTGAGTCGTGCCAGCCACAAGCTGCACTGTGATCTTGCGGCAGGTTGAGGGGACCGGACCTATACGCCTGCCTTGGGCCGTCTCCGTCGGAGCTGGCCTGAGCGCTGGAGCTAGATCGGCTGCCAGGCTCGCTCCGGACTTCATCCCGCCACCCTCCCTTTCTTTTCACGGTCAGATCGGAGCTTCCTGTTGTATGCTCCTAAAGACCTCTATCTCGCCCCTCTTCGCCGCCGTCGCCACCAGCATCACTTCACCGCGACCCAGCTCGCTCTGCACCATGTACTCGCTCGCCACCGCGCGCACGACCCGATCGGCTACGCAGCATGCAGCGTCATCGGCCGGCTCGCCCGTCGTCCCAGCGATGAACCCCTCGTCGGCGAGAAAGAAGCGCAGGGCTGGCTCACCCGCCGACGAGAAAGCAGGTCCCGGCGCAACGCCCTCGAAAAAGGCACGAGCGACGCCGAAAAAGAAGACGACGGTCAAGGCGTCGGCCGACCCCGGTGGCGTCGGCGGCAGCGACGGTGATGAAGGCGGCCTCGGCGCCGACAGTAAGCCACGGACGACGCCCAAGAAATTTGCAGCCTACTTGACGACGCCCTACCCAGACTACGCGCATCCGACGGCCGAGGAATGCGAGGAGGTGACGCGCCTGCTCGGCGACATGCACGGCCTGCCGCAACGGCCGGGCCGGGTTGAGAAGCTCAAGGAGGATGGCCCCGTGCGCGTCGGCGAGGCCTGTGAGTCGTCCGCGCTCAACTTCAAATGTGTTCGATCGCTTCCCTCCCTTTATGGATGACTGAACCTCCGCTCTTCGTGCAGGCGGCGCCGTCCCGTCGGTCTGCGATGCGCTGTGCGTTCTCTTGCCTTCCCTCAAAGACACGTGCGACTCTGTACTGATTATACCTGCCTGCACTGCCGTTCCCTGCCCAGCATCCGCACTATCCTATCTCAGAACACGACCAACAACAACTCTGCCCGAGCGTACGCCTCTCTTCTCGAGCGTTTCGGTCCGTCCAAGGCCAACACTCGAGCCGTCAGCTTGCCCGCCGTCTTCCGGGCCGACCTCGCCGATGTTCAGGACAGCATCCGCTGCGGCGGGCTTGCCAACGTCAAGGGCAAGGTCATTACTGGAGTCTTGAAAACCGTCTACGACCGAAATCTTAAGCTCGAGGCGGCTGAGACTTCTCTTCCGGAACAAGCGGTAGCCATTCCGGCAGAGCCTTTACCGCTGGCGGTGAAGGAGGAGACCAAGTCGAGCGGGGTCAAGGCCGAATCTGATTTGGACACCTCGTCAATCCCTGCACTGGCTTCTTCAAGTCCGTCAGTGAAACGTGCTAGCCGGAGAGCAAAGCAGGAAATTCTCTCGCTCGAGACGAAGCCCAAGGTCGAGACTAAGGCCGACTCGCCCGCCCCCGAGATGACAACGATAACCGAAGACGATGCCACGCTCGACCGTCTGCTTTCACTCGACTACGTCCATCAGATGGCTGATGATGAGGCGATGCGCGAGCTCGAGTCGTTCCCGGGCGTTGGTCCTAAGAGTGAGTCTCAATCCGATGTTTTTCATCTGCTAAGTTCTTGACAGTAGCTGACGTTTAGGTTTTCTACCTCGCTTTGACCTGCAGCCGCGAGCTGCGTTCTTCTTTTCTGCCTCGAGCGCGACTCGTTCGCTGTCGACACGCACGTCTACCGGCTATCTAAGGCGCTTGGCTGGGTGCCTGCGCGTGCCACGAGGTCCGGCTACCTTATACTCAGTTGCGCCCTTGGTACTCCTCGCGCTAACGCCAATGTTCTTCTGTAGGGAGACGACTTATGAGCATCTTGACGTCCGCATCCCGTCGGCGCTCAAGTACCCGCTTCACGTCCTCCTCATCGCCCATGGCAAGGCTTGCACGCGCTGCGCCGCCAATGGCAAGACGTCGCGCCCGAGCCTAGGGCCCTGTCCACTCGTCGGCTTGACACCCATAAAATCCAGAAAGGTTAAAGCCGACCCCGAGTTGGAGGTGGAAAAGGTGGCGGCAGAGGAAAAAGTAATCGAAGATGATGCGGAGGAGGTTGGCGAAAGCCTCCCTCTGGCGGCCAAGGCCGTCTTTGACGCTGACGTCGACGCCGCTATTCAGCAAGCCCACGGTGGCCGCTGATGATGGCTGCTCGCTCGCCGATGTCCTCCACATCATCTTCCCATCCTGACCTCTAAGGTTGGCGCCGCTTGTATCGTATGAATTGCATCTTGCCCATGTTTGGCTTGAGCGCTATCATCGCCGTGGTCTGACTAATGGCGAACAGACCTTGCGGAAGCATACAGGGTAGGACTTCAGCGAAAGCGAGGAGACTCGATCGTAATAGTCGAGCTCTAACTCGCCTTCTTGCATCATCCTACCAGCGGCGTTGATGACAGCCTCACCAGAAGGCCACCGCCGCCGCCGGCACCCAAGTTGAATTAGTATGATTCTCAGGTCGATTTGATGCTGCGTCCACTCTCTTTCGGAGCCTGACAGGCTAGCAGAGCTGCTTGCATGCATATATTGCCGTTGGTCTGGCTTGGGGGCCTGCCTGTCCATGGTTCGAGGAGGTTCTCACGACACCGCCTCCGCCGCTCTCAAGGCCCATCTCTCATTCCTCACACTTTCTCCGGAACATCCTTCTCTCCGCCCATCTTCGTCAACCATGTCTTCCAAACCACCTGTTCCCAACGCTCCGACGGTCAACATGACGCCAACTCAGCGCGAGCTGGCCGCCCTGCCGACGTTCCGCCTCCTGCTCGTCCTGCTCGCGCCTCCGACCAAGGACCAAGTTGCTGGCCTCAAGCGGCTGCTTGACACGCTCTTTGGCATTGACATCAATCCCGTCGAGCTAGTGAGGCCCCAGTCGAGCGGGCTCAAGCCTTCGTCCGGGTGAAATCAGACGGGAAAGAGCACAGGCTGACGCCATCACACCCGCTCTCCTTCCCCTCTTCCTCCGGCGCGCGCAGCTCAGCGACGTCACCTCAGGCCGCCCCCTGACCTCGCCGCTCAACAGTCGGATCGCCATCACGCTGCTCGCATCGACAAGCTCGGCTCGCGAGCTTGTCCAGTCGCTCGAGCACCGGCCACTCGCTGACCGGATCCACGGCGTCTGGGTTGTTCTGCCGCACTCCCCTGCGAGCCCCAACAACCTCCTCGAGCTGCCAGTCTCCCCAAGGGACCTCGACTTTCCGGGTTCGCCTTGCTTCTAACGCTACTCATCATCATATTGTCGCTGACGCACACTCGGATCACTTTCGTTGGTTTTTATTAGATACGCTATTGCTCGTCCCGTCGGCTTCGCCTCTGCCAGAAGAGACGGCAACGTCAATCTCAGTCGCCCTCCGCCACCAGGGTCTGCCGCAGGCAATCGTGCATTTCGCGCCCTCTCAGGGAGCAGTTGAGATCTCCCGCGTCAGCGAGGCGACAGAGCGGCTGTTCGTCGCTCCAGTCGGTGGGAAGGGCGCGGACCGGAAACTGACCTCGACGGATGCGGCGGGAGCGGCGACGACAGACGAGGAGCGGGTGCTTAAGCGGCTCGTTTGGGTCGCCGCACAGCGCGTCAGTAGGGACGAGAAGATCGCGACGGCAATCTCCAAAGGTCTGGTCGTCTGACTTTGCGTCCGTTGCATTTGCCTTCGGCTGATACAAGACGCATCCTTTCAGGCATGCGCATGTTCAGCGTCGCGGTCGGCGCTTCGGCTCAGCCCATCCCGGTACATTGTCTGCGCAAGACAATCAGGTCTTCGCCCTGAAACTGACAGATTGTCCGCACTGTGCACTTGTGTGCAGTTTGTCGGTGGTGCGACGGGCGTGACGGCAATGGGCATGCTGCAGCAGGTGCGGTCATGAATCTTTCAGCCTACCACTCGAGTTGCGGACGCTGACACTCTTCAGCTTCGCTCCCCTCGATGGTGAAGGACGTCATGAGTGTCTACAACTTTCAGGACAGCGACCACGTACGGACAGCACACACTCTCTTCGGATGCGCAGTCCTATCGGCTTAATTCTGCCTCTTCTCCGCCTACATCCCTTTCATAGGTCCTCAAGACGAAGGCTGCACAGTCGATTGTCTACGAAGTCGTGACTGGCTTGCCGATCAAGTGGATGGTCTCGGCCATCGGTCTTTCTTGGGTTTCGGGCCTATGGGAGGCCCCCGGCTCCGCACGCACAATCATGACGGCTATCGCCGGTACGAGCTCCCTTGGAGGCTGCCGAGACATGCTCACGGCTGACGCTTTTTGTGTCCTACCCCAGACCTTGTCCTCATCCTTGATGCGCTTTTCGTCCGGTCGCTGGCCCCTTCGCAGGGCAATCCGAACGGTCACGCCCTCACCTCTGAGGAGGTCAAGGCCGTCATCAAGGAGTATGAGGACGGCCCGGCCAAGCCGAGCTTACTCGACAAGGTCACTCGCCGGCGATCGACCGAGCACGAGCCCGTCAACGCACGCTTCTCAAAGGATCTCGTTCACAAGAAGCTCGGCAAGGAGAACATTTCTACATTTAATGTACGCGATGGTCTACATATTCCGTTGCAATATTCCTAAGCCCATCCCTGCTTCTACCTCTTACAGGTTTGGAAGAGCATGAAGCGCCAGGAGGCCCAGCGCTTCCTTAGCGAGGTCATCTGGGAGCACCGCTACCACGCTTGGAGTGGAGACGCAGGAACCCAGCCTCCAATCGAGGCTCGAGGAGAAGACTTTTAGCATACACGATCGCTCAGACGAGTCGACGACACTTGATCATGACCACATTGCTACTCTGCAGTCAGGGAGGGATGAGGAAGAGGCCGTCTCCACCTCTAAAGCACGCCGAACTGGGAGGCGCGTCCGACTTCGCTGCGCAGGAGCGCAACCGCTCGCAAGGGCCCAGCCGAAACCCGCCTTCTCTTCGGCTCCCAACCTCAACTTAGCCTACCCTTCCAACCAAACGCAACACAGTCTTTCAGGATCTCGAGCAGGGTCTAGACTCTTCGCTAGACGATAGTCTCGTGCACTTGGTGTCCCTTGGCCAAGGCCTGCCGCACACAGATCGCCCAAGCTGGTCTTCAAACGCGTCGGCCAGTCGCTCGCCCTCCGTAAGGGAGCAGCCGCCGACGACGAGCCAGCCGAGGCTGAGATGGCGTCCAAACCTGAGCTGCACATCGACGTCGACGCTGCCGGCCGCGATGAGCACGACATGGAGATCGAGGACGACGACATGTACTCGGACGAGAGCTCCGTCAGTCCGAGGGCAACGCGTTGCGAGCTTGCTGCGAGCTCGGGTCAACCTGAATTGCTCGTCGCTGACCATGAGGACTCTCTGCAGGCTGAGGGCGAGATTGATCCAGACATCGACTTCAGCGTGATGTACGCGCTGTGAGTTGCCGTCCAGCCTTGCATCCGATGTAGCTCGCCGACGGCTCGGGCTGATCTGGATGTTGCTTCGCGCGACCTGTGCAGCCATACCTTCGTCGCGACTGTCGATGGTCAGGCCTCGGTCGTCAAGGGCGACTCGATGGTCCTGCTTGACGACTCTAACTCGTATTGGTGGCTCGTCAACGTCCTCAAGGCCGACGAGGTCGGCTACATCCCGGCCGAGAACATCGAGACGCCCAACGACCGGCTTGCTCGGCTGAATAAGATGCGGAACGTCGAGGTGTGTCAAGCTTTGTCGGCCACTCCTACTGAGATATCTGATCTGATTCGTCGATCATCGACAGATCGCTGCATCGACGGCAGAGGAAAAGAATCTCGGCAGGCTCAAGCTGCGCAACATTCCAAGCGAAGCCGGCCATGGCGGCCGGCCGCATTCGACCATCTCATCAGCCGAGGCGGACCCCAATCGCCGGGGCGTCAAATTCGGCGAGCCGACCTACGTCGAGCATTCTGGCAGCGACGAGGACTGGTCAAGCGAGGAGGAGACTGAAGATGAGGAGGTCGAGGGCGAGTTCGAGTCGAACGGCGACCTTCATGACGACGCTGAGGACTCGGAGGACGACCTCAATGAGGATCAGGGTGAGCCTTCGCGGCGCGTAGAGGTCCGCTCGAAAGGCGGCCCGCTTCAAGGCGAGGACGGTGCGAGCTATGAGGAGCACGCCGGCATGCACGGCATGATGATGGAGCCGGACGACGGCATGAGCTGGGAGGACGACGCCGTCGTCGACCGGTCGCACGACGTCCTCGTTGGTGCCGATCAAGACGCAAGCGTTGCATCCAACTATTGGGACGGTTCTCAGCCCGCTGCCTCTGACTCGTCGCATCAGTCGCATCGGTCGTCGCAACAGTCGCACCGGTCAGAGGAGTCGGCCGCGTCGGATGCTTCCCTCAGTCAGTTGACCGTCGGCGCCCCGAGTCCAGCACCCGACGGCACAGCAACGTCGTTAGCCTCTCCATTTGGGGGCGAGTCGAGCCGCATACTTTTACCTTCCGAGCAGTTCATTCGCGGGACCTCGCCCGTCGGTCTGTCGTCCGATCTCGGCCACCATACCTCACCGTATGGCGATGACGCGTACACGGCGTCGTCGCAGCAGTCGCTTTCGAGCTACGCACGCGAGCAGCTGCTCGATCAGGCTCTCGAACACCCAGAGGAGACGCGCCGTATCTCAGCCACTCCCGCCGTCGCCCGCCGCGCCCCGCTGCAAAGCTTTATGACCGGCGAAGCCTTCGAGGTGGACGAGCCCCCGGCAGCGATGCCGCGAAACTTCAGCTCGTCGTCGCTCCGCTCAGATGGCGGCGACTCGCTAGACTCGGGCCGTAAGGAGTCTTTTGACCGCGCCTCGCCCGGACAGTCCAAGAAAACTCGGCGAAGCGACAGCGACGACGATAAAGGCAAAAAGAAGGCTGCCGGCGTCTTTGGCAGCCTGTTCAAGAAGAAGGGTGAGAAGCGCGGCAGTCGGTCGCCCGGAGGCGGACCCGAGGGCGAGTCGAACGCCCGGTCGTCGGACGAGGAGTCGAGCATCCGGCCGCAGAGCGCTGTACCGAGCTCACCTATCGGTCCCCGGCCAGGCTCGTCGACGTCGTCGGACGAACAGCCAAAGCCTTCCTTCGCCTCACCGCCGCCAACGATTGGGCAGCTTCCCGGGCCGGCTAGCCCGTCAGTCTCGCCGCATGCGTTGCGGCTTCAGCAGCAGGATCAGAAGGTTCAAGCTGCCTACCAGCGCTATCTGACGCAGACAACGTCTCGAGCCTCTGCTGAGCTCGCACCGGCATCACTCTCGTACGGGACTCAGGCTGCGGCCACAGTGGCTCAGTCTTCGGCGGCGCAGAGAATTGCTCGTGCCTCAATCCAAGGCAATCGGCCGGCGAGCCTGCTCATCTCGAATTCGAATCTCAGCCCGGGCCGGAACGTTGAATCGGATGCAACGGGCGGTGCCTCGGGCTCATTCGCCGTCTTGCGCGTGTTTGCTGGCGAGGCCATCGAGTCGGATGCAACATTCAAGACGGTCTTACTAAAGGACACGACAACAACGGCCGAGCTGCTGCGGCAGGCGATGCAACGTTTCGGCCTTGGCCTCGGCCGGGACGAGGCCTTGCAGGAGTACTCGCTTACCGTCAAAGGCTTCGACGGCGATGAGACAGTCCTCGGCCACGATGGCCACCCGCTTGTCGTCTTTAATGCGATGACGCGTGACGATGCTGTTCATGCACCTCTTATTCGGCAGACCTCAATTGGATCAATAAACTCGGTCGCGTCGAATCTAACAATGCATCCGGCGATTAGCCGGCTCGGCGACTGGAGCGACGACTCAGTTGTTAAGCTTTACATCCACCGCAATCTCGGTCCATCGACGGTCAGCTCGGCAACAGTGTCTCCACGCGCGCCCGCGGTCGATGCTTTGGCAAAGGAGCCGCTGTCGCCGTACTCGTACCAAGGCTCTGCTGGTCGCTTCACGCTCCAGATCATCATTCAGCCAGGCGACTTGCCGGACGGGATGGGCTTCGATCCAGCGTCCGAAGCGCTCGTTGTCGCTCGCAGGAGATCAACCCAAGTTGCGCCGTCGGCATCGTCGTCAGCCTTGAGCTCTCCGAGCCTGAGCCAGACGGAACGCAAGCGGCTATTCCTCCTTCCAGCTAATACAACGGTCGCCGAGGCGATTGAGACAAGTTTTGACCGGTTTGGCATCGCTGAGGGTGTCGTTGACGGTGGTGACATCGTTGAAGATAAGCTGTCAAACCGCAAGAGTATCACCCGCGTCCGCTATGGCCTTGCCGTCCGCATGGGCAGCGAAGGTGCGCGCCGCTTGTATCGAAGAAATTGAGTTCAAGCTCATTCGCAACAGCGCACTGACATTCTGGTGCCTGTGCCTACGCCTCGGCAGAACGTTTGCTGCAGCCCTCGACAAAGCTGCTCGACGTGTACGACACCCCGCCAGTCTTCCGTGCCCTGCCCGGCCCGACCGATTCGGCCTCGCGTCGGCGATCTCGCGAAATTCCTGAGGCTCGGGTCGAAGACCTTGGCGCGTTTGACCCCGTCTTTATCCTGCGCAAGGCTCTCCCGCGTGAGACGCCTTCGAATTCTGGTTCGCGCCGGCGGTCGCGGCTGAGCGCCTCCCTAAATCCGGACGGAGACGGCCTGTACCGCCGCAACAGCCTTCAAGCGGCCAAGGACCATTCGCGCCGAGTCTCTGCGTCGTCCGAGGTCTCACGCACCTCATCGACCCAGTCGCTCTCCGGGCCTGAGGGCGAGGATTCACATCATGGCAGCAGCGGGAGCGAACAAACGGTCACTCGCGAGACTGACCCACCGTCAACGCGTGGCCAAGCGACCTCCCAGCAGACGCGGGCGGCATCCAGTCAGCAGCCCGGGGCCGCCCTCGATGATTCATACTCGCCGGTTGCCGTCATCAACCGGACTAACTCGTCGACTTCGAATCGGTCTCGAATCTCAGCGCTCAATGGCAACCGATTGCATACTCCAGCGACGGCGACGGTTCACGCCGACTCGTCACTCCAGACGTCGCCAAGTCCAGCGACGCCGCTGGCGATTGCCTCGCGCGATGTCAGCAATGGAGACGACCTACGAGGCTCTGCCGGCGGTCAAGCGGCGGGGCCGCTCGTCACTCGCGACGACTTTGGCGTCTCGTCCTTACTCGCCGTCATACGCGCCCGGGCGCACCTTGCTGGTATAGCCTATTCCCGACGCAAGTCGTCGGCTGCAACGGCAGGCGGCCTCCCAGCCGTCGCTAAGCCGGACGCTGTCGACCTCATGCTCTTCGGCAAGCCCTTGGCCGACGGCGGCCCTGGCTGGGAGGGCAAACGCGGGCTCGTCGAGCTCCAGGGCCGGCTCGACGACTTTGACAAGGAGCTCGACCGCCTATTTGACGCCGTTGGAGACCTTGCCCTTCGCGAGCGGACGGCCGCCGCTGCTGACCTTGTCCAGCGACCCTGATCAGGCCCATGCATGCTCGTCTCCTGTTATACCCTTCGTGCCGTCACGAGGCCTCTCGCTCGGCGCATATCGATGATAACCTTCTCAGCCATTGTCTTCCTCGCCCCTAAAAAACATCGGCGAGCGGGCCTTGTGGTAAAGCCATCAAATGCCAAATTCGAGGGTATGAGCGCAGAAAGGTAGGAGCTCTGCAGGCGATACGAGGGCAGGCAGGACGAGCTGCGGGTACAAAAGGGAGGGGGTGATCTTGAAATGAAATATGCCCGAGGAAAACGTGAGTGTGATGTGTACGACAGGAGAATCGTGCCGGGAAGCAAAGTGGCCGTTGCTGAGGCGTGCGCCTGACGTTGGCGGTGACGAGGAGGAAGGGTTGGGGAGAAGGCATCGTCTTCCGGAGCTCTAAGCATGTAGGCTCGCAAAGCGAAGCGACGACTAAAGCTGCCTGCCTACCATGGGGGCTCGTCCTGTGGGCCGACATAGTCAACAATAAATTGACCGTTTGGCTTCTGTCGAAGCGATAGCCTTGACGCAGGCGAAACGGATCGCAGGCCTGAAGCTTTGCGGTGATCAAGCCCGGATTGGTCCGGAACTGTGTCCCCGTACACCGACGTCCTCCTCGTCGTCGGCAGCGAGCACGATAAAAGCGAATCCATCTGAAGGTGGCTGACCTCCTGCCGTTGATCACGCTGTTGGCCAGACAGCGCCATGTCAACGGCTGCTCGCCGTCGTCGGATTGGCGATTGCAGCGCCCGCTCCTCAGCCGGACAGGACCAAAGGGCCGCCGACGACATCAAGCCCTTCCCCTGGCCGGCCGTCGCTTGTGACTGGGAGGGCGGCGAGGGTAGAAGACCCATGGACCCTGCCGTGCGCTCGCGGCCTTGTGTGCCGGGCTCGTGGAGACCCGGCGTCAAAAAGAATGGTGAGATCGTGCTAGCGACGTCGTGCTCATCATTTTTGGTACTCATGTCGAATGATGACGACGCGAGTGACGAGCCAGCCGGCGATCGAGTTGTTCGAAGGCCCGCGAGGCCGGACGAAAGGGTCTGGAGCCGGTTGGCGGGACGAGGAACAGAAGAAGATGACGTTGACGATAACGGCAGCCGCGAAGGGAATGTCATAGCGTCCAACTCTGCGACGTCGGTCATCAAGTTGTCGTCGTCGGCTCCATTTCTCCCTGTAACGGCGACGGTGGCCATGGAGATGGCTGCCGGCGCTGCCGTTGTGGTCTGCCGTCGATGCCAACCAATTGAGGTGTGTGCTCCAACGGGCTCGAGCCGATCGTCGCGCAGGCTGGTTCGACCGCCGAAGGGAACAAAGGTTTCACGACTGCTGTTGCGGAGCCGTTCTGCCGCCGGTACTTCAACTATGATCGTGCGATGCTGCCTACTGAAGGCGCTGGCGTTACTTTGATCGGCGGGAAGGGTCATCACAACGTCCACGTTTTCGTCGCCCCTGTTTTCACCGTCGTCGTTCGCCATGAACAAAAGCGAGGGGCGGTAGAGCCCAAGATTGGCAGCGAGAGGGGAGGTCGGGGTGCATGTCGGAAGGAAGGATGCCGAGTGTGGGTGCGTCCCTGAGAAGTTGCCGCTGGCGACAGGCGGCGATACCCGGCCGGCGGCGGTGGGTGGAGCCGTCCTCCTGCTGCCCATGCCAGTCGATCGTCCAAAGCGAGTGGTCCGAGAAGACGAGGTCGATAGCGTGGGCGACGGGGACCGAGGACGCTTGGTGGTCTTCTGTGAAGGACGATCTGGTGGGCGACGGGGACCGAGGACGCTTGGTGGTCTTCTGTGAAGGACGATCTGCGGCGCGGGGAGGATAGCCACAGGTGCTGGCCGTGCTGCTGTTGCGCTGCCTGCCCGTGTCTGAGAGGGTTGCGCTGCGCAAATCTATGGCGCCTCTTGGACCGGTCCAGCAGGCGTGGGTCGACGAACTCCTGGAGACCGAAAGCTCCCGCCAGCCGTCAATGGGTTGTTGTTGGGGATCGGCGGGAGCGGCGGCGGTATCGTCCTCGTCCATCGGCTCTGTATCGTCAAAGGGGGATCGCCCATCGGCGTCGGAGCATTCGATGGTCTCGTCGGCAAGCAGAAGCTCACCGCCGTCTGGGTCGAGGACGACGACCGTTGGTGGACTATGCGTCGCTACTACTAGCGCACAAGCTGGCCTCGGCAGCCTCCGACATCCTTGCTCATGCCGCATTTGCCTGGCCATCTCGCCATCACGAGCCATGACGCCGGGAGAAACGAAGGGCTTTGGGTTGCATTGTCGCCCCTGCTGAGCGACCGCCACGTGAGACGCCACCTGACGGTCGCCGTCGTCGTCGCGGAGCGGAGAGACCGTGGGTCGCGCTCCGTTGAGCCCGACGAGCCATACGGACGGGTCCAAAGGCCGCTTCTTGGAGCGTTGCCCGCTGCTGGTGGGGCTCGTCGGCGTGCTGAGGGCAGATGGCACATGGGCGTCTAGCGACAAGGGCTGCTGCGGAGAGCGCCGAGGGCTGAGCGGCCGATGCAAGGGTGACAAGAGCATCGCGCTTGAAGCTCTGTGCGACGCTTCTAATCCCACGAGAGGGTGACGAGGTCGCGGAGGAGAGAGATTTTCCTGCTCGAGAGGCGACGAGTGGCGCTGGAGAAGATGCGGGGTCGAAAACGGGGGTCGGTTGAGTGGAGCTGCCAGCGAAGGGGGAGCCCGGGGTCAGCGATGGACTCTCTTGTAAGTCGAGACCACCTCGGTCAAGCGCTTTTAGGACGGACGAACCCGGCGCACGGGCAAGAAGAAATTGGTCGTCTGAAGCCACTTGATCTTACTGAGGGGTGTCTGCGACTGCCGGAGGTGGCAACATTGAGCAGGTGAAGGGAAGGCGCAGGGCGGCGGATCCAGGTCAGGCGCAGTAGCGAAGGTTCAGCTGAGTCCGGCTTGGACTGCCCTCGAGTGAAGAGACTTAGTCACTTTTTGGACTCACGCTCGTGACTCTGACTTTTCTGTAGCTTCTTGACCCGTGGGCGTGGCGTCGCGAGTGTCGTCGTCGCTGAAGCCTGTGGCCTAGCCGCCGAAGAACAAGAGCAACCTCCACTTTCGCGGCCCGGCCCAGACTCCAGTTCGGAGCCGAGATTGCCGACGAGTCGGCTCGCGCGCCCGGCATGTCGAAAAGTGGTCAGGATAGCCACGAGTGGCAACGCCGCCGCCAAACACCTCGCGATAGGAGAGGAACACTCCCGACAGGAGGTAGCCGGCAAGGAGAAGCAAGGTGGGAACGTATTTCGCGCCGCGAAAAAGTTGTCACAAACGTAAATGTCGGTCAATCAGGAATGGCTTTGGATACATTGAGAGGGAACATCGCCGTCGATATCCACACAGTCTGGAGAACGGCATGGGCGAAGTGATGGTCTCAAGCAGCAGGGCCATCCAGCACCTTCTCGAACGCCGACCCAACCTCGCCCAGCACCTCGGTCGTTTGCATGCCCCGCTTATGCTTGCTGAAGGCCGCACGTGAGGCAGCACGCGTGCCAGTACAGGCAACATAGGCAGCGAGAAGCGGGAGGGAAGCGAGGTCCTCGTTCGGCAAGGGAGGGGTCGGCGTGACATCGCTGATCAGTTTGATATGATGAGAGCAGGCCACCAGCGTCGAGAGAGCATCAGCAGCAACGCAAGAAAGTAAAGACTGCGCAGACTGGACGCACTCGTACGTGCCCTCTGACCAAAGGCCGGCCCAAGCCAGCATTAGCCCCGTCGTTCCGCTCAGCACATCGCCCTGTCCACCACATCGCTTCAGTCCGCCCTCCTCTTTGCACTCAAGTGTGGTCTGCTCCTCCTGCCCCCCGCTGCCGTTCGAGGAGTAAAAGTTGAGCGTGAGCGGCCGGCCGTTCGAGATGAGGTCGGTCGCGCCCTTTTGAACAACAGTCACGTGGCCAAGCGCCTTAGCGAGGGCCGGGCAGAGATCCCTCGCGTCGGTCGACTTGGGATCAATACCCTGCAGTACCGGAGCACACATGGAGCGAGATAGGATGAGAGGGGAGGGAGACAGTGTGAATCACCGCAGGCTTTGAGGTCAACCCAGACGAGCACTAACAAACGCACCTTCTTCTCGCAGAGATACTTGAACTCCATCACGTTGGGCGTCAGGACGGCGCGTTCGTAACCTTCGACGATCGAAGGCTCCTGGGTGACGGCATAGAGACCGCTACGGAGGCGTGCCCATCGGGGGCGGATGGCGTCAGTATTGACGAGTCAGGGCAAACCGTCTACCGGCGAGGATGATGGGAGCCGAACGAGCAGCGAGCTTGAGAAAACGCACTCCGCATCAAGTACAACCCAGAGACCGAGCTTGCGCGCGACCTTGAGCGCTCTCTTGCCGGCGGCCTGCATGAAGTCGTCTCGGCCGAGGCCCGGGCCGATGACGAGTGCGTGCAGGCGGCCCAAAAGTTTCTCGAGCTCCTCCTCGGACGGAAGCCCGTCCTCTGCGCTGGATGACGAGGAGGAAGAAGGCGGACGGAAGACGGTGTGGACGATGAGGTCGGGAGAGTACGTCTTGATGACCTGACCCGCGGCGGGTGTGCAGAAGACATGGGCGAGGTCGGCACCGGCCCGGAGGGAGGCCATCGAGGCAAAGAAGGGCGCGCCCGAATAGTCGGCCGAGCCGCCAACGATACCTACCCGTCCTGATGGGAGAGAAATTAGAGGAAAGGCGGCATGTCAGCCGTCGAAGGGAGATCCTTCTTGATGCGGCGGCGAGCGTCGGGCACGGTCGGCGCATGAGGGATCCGAGGCACAGCCCCTGCCGCTCATCGTTCTTCCGGCCGCGCCTCCAGCTGCCTTGATAGAGGGATTTACCGGCCTGGCCCTTATGCAGCTCGGCCGACAACGGCGGGACGAACTGCCGGCGTGCAAGGGAGAGCGCGTGTCAGGATAGGAAGCAAATTGCAAGCGCGCAAGGAGGAACCGACCCGGCGAGCGCGTGGCAGGATAGCATCGTGCATGCTGCTGGGATTGCTGCTGGACATGATGTTGCGAGAGAGCTTTCTGGTCGGAGAGAGCAGGCGTCGAAGCAGCATGACGGGCTGGAGGGACGGACGATCCGGCTCTCGCCTGATGGGGCACCGCTCGACGATGAGGCCGCGCGGAACCAACGTCATCGGCTGTCAGGCGCGCGGGCCGGCATCTCCCTTTAAGACTCTGAATCCTCGCTTGTTCCCCTCATCCCAACCACCCATCATCCTCCCTCGCCTTGACTGTAACCACTGTAGCCCTACTCTTAGCCCTCTGCCTTCCTCGCTCCCACTATCAACTCTCAACCACCTCTACCCACCATGTCTACCGAGCGCTCCCCGCTCCTCCCGACCCACGGCGGCCACTCGCAGACGGAGCGCCAGGTCGCTTCGGCTGCCAACGACGCCGCTCTTCAGGCCAAGCACCAGGCGTTCAAGCTCGCACCTGCCATGGCCGCTCTGAAAGCCGGCAAACTACCCTCGCAGGACCAGCTTGACAAGCTCATCAAGGCCGCACTTGACAGCGACGTCCTTTCCCCCGGTATCGGCCGCGGCGGTAGCCGGACCGGCCGGCTCAGCGAGGAGGGTGCCCGCGTCGTTCGTGCTATCCGCAAGGTGATGGAGGCGTCGATCCACCTCGGCGAGGCCAAAAATGGTTAGTCGTGAGACCAGTGGCAGTGCAGGCGATAGTCGGGGCGAGGGCCATTCGCCGAGCTTGGGCGGAAGCAAAACGCTTCTTCGCGCGATGGCAAGGCTATCTCATCTCATCGAGAGGTCACGAAGAAGAAGAGGCAGTGCCGATGGGAGCTTGACGTCGTCGCATAAGAGGGATGGTCCAGTAATGGCCGAAGCGAGAAGTTGCGAGGTTCGAGCATAGACTGACACGTGGATGTCTCCCCCACGCAGGCGACGACAAGATCCAAAACTTCCTCTACCACCTCTCGCAGGTTTCGGTCCCAACCCCTTCGTCATCGCGCTCGTCGCTTCTTCCCGGTTCTTCGGTCGCTTCGACTCTCGTCTCGCGCCGCGAGCAGGCTGCGCTCGCCAAGGACCTTGCTCAGGACTCCGCCGAGCTCCTTTCATCGCTGAAGGAGATCGCTGTGCTGTTCATCACAAGCTCGCAGTTCCGCCTCGTCCTCAACCAGGGCGTCAGCCTGTTTGCCGGCATCGTCGCCGATGCTAGCGGAAAGGTTGCCCAGAAGGCGAGCGAAATTGAGGGCAAGGCCCGCGAGACTGGCGATGACGTGGGTCCTTAGCTTGCACTGCCTTCGAGCTTTAGCCATGTATGCTGACCATCTCCATTTCCTTTCGCGTCGTAGAACAAGCCTATCGACATTGACGCTACCAAGGCCAAGGGCAAGCGCGCCGCTCGGGGCCTCATCTCGGGTCGTATTCAGGGCGAAGTTCGCGAGAACGCCCTTATCCAGGTCGAGCAGCTCGCAGAGTACTTCGAGGACAAGGTCTCCGGCGACGACAGCGTTCGCGACGAGCTCTTTGACAAGCTCAACAATGTCGTCCGCGACGTCCAGGGCAAGCCTGTGCGTCCCCGTGATTTTTGCATTGCTTTGTCTTTACTTCTGCTGATACAGCTCCGCGCTCTGCCGCCTCGACGCTCTGCAGGAATACCAGAAGGCTGTCGACACAATCCTCTCGATCGTCAAGAAATACGCCGGCAAGGCCAAGGAGATCGCCGAGCGGGCCAAGGACCAAGTTGCCGAGGAGGTCGACCAAGAGCCGCTCGACAAGGCCCTCGGCGAGGCTAAGGAGATCCTCGAGGCATTCGCTGACGGGGAGTCGCTCGACCCGACGCTCGATGCTGCCAACACGCTCAAGGAGGATGTCAAGTCTGACGACGCCGTCTCGCAGTACTTCAAGGGTACGCCTTCCCTCCCGATCGCTCTCCCGCTGTCAGGCACTGATCCGATTTTTCCTTGCAGACGTCGGCTCGTTTATTGAAGCCTCGCTCAAGGTCAAGGGCTACGCGACCTCTCAGCGGGCCTACCGGCGCTCGTCGGGCCTTCTCCAGCGCGGCCAGGACTTGATCGCCAACAACGAGCGGTACGAGCAGGACCTTCGGCAATTTGTCGACCAGCTCACCGCCTTCACCTCGGCAATTGGCGAGGATGAGAGCTTCCTTGAGCTCGGCGACGCCCTTGAGGAGCTTTCGATCGAGCTCGAGCACGCCGGCAAGACTGGCCTCAACGCCTTGCGCGCTGGCTCGCTCGGCCTCGGCCGCGACCTCGTGGACGTTGTCCTGCCCCGGCTCGTCGGTCTCGTCAAGGAAATCCCGATCCCGCGCACTGAGTACCAGTCCTCGGCCGTCGACTTTGCTATTGACGACGTGCGTCCCAACCGCTCTTGCGCATCTGCTCAACAAGGACGCTGACCAACCCCTTTATCCGCAGGCCACGCTCGAGTCGGTTTCGTTCATTCCGGACAACATCCGCATCATCAACCACAACGACCTGCTCCTCACCCAGGGCTTCGCTGCATACGCCGCCGACTACGATGCTTCGGTCCGGCTGCACGTCGACGGCCTTCGGATCCACGCCAAGGACATTGCCTACTGGTTCAACAAGAAGGGCGGCTTCCTCACTGCGTTTGAGGACGAGGGACTGCTTGAGATCAGCTTTGATCGCAAGGGTATCGCGTTCGACGTCACGCTCGAGAATGCGACTGAGGAGAACCGCGAGTCGTTCTTTGTCGTCAAGGACGTCTCCGTCGACAGTGAGTTATCCTGGATCTTTTAGATTCTTTCCTGCCATGGCTGACATCGTCTCTCCGCTTTACTTCCCTAGTCTCGGACCTTCAGTACCACATCTCGAAGAACTCGTCGTGGCTCCTCTACTTCTCGAAGCCCTTCGTCTCGGGTCTGATCAAGCGGGCCCTCAAGGAGTCGCTCGAGCACGCAATCGTCGACTACCTCAAGCAGGCCGACCTTGCCCTCTATGGCCTCCAGAACCGGGCGATCGCCGCTGCCAACGCCAAGCCAAGCCCTAAGGACTTCCTCACCGCCGTCTTCTCGACGTCGCTCTTTGGTTCGTCTTCAACGGCCAAGCTCACGCAGAAGGGCATCGTCAAGTACGGCCGCCGGGGCGATTACCTGCTCGCCATCGGCGCCGACGAGCAAATCTTCCCGGGTAAGGCTCAGAGTCCCAAGGGCAAGCAGCGCGACAATGTACTCCGCCAGGCGACGTCGTTCGCCGGCTCGGCCTCGGAGGCGATGGAGCGCGGCAAGATTGGTGCCGACCAGGCCAAGGTTGATGCCGAGCGCGAGGCCCGCCGGCTCGGACTCAAGGTCGACCAGAAGGCCCGCGAAGAGGCCGGAAAGGAGGGCTGGCGTTCGTCGGCTTTTGACCTCTGAAGGCTTGGCGACGACCGGCGCCTGCTTTCGTGCGTCATGGAGGTCGGCGGGATTGACTCGTCGCAGCCAGACATTCGCCCGACGGCCGAACCTGTGCAAGCAGCACCTCCGCCGGCGTCGCACGCAACGGTCCCTTCAGTCGACACCCACTTTCTCAGCCACCTGTAGTAACCTCTCCGCTCATCTCTCAACCACTCATTCTACTTCCAATCTCGTCTGTACGTTCAGCTCCGCCCTGCCTTCGACACACACACATACTCCGCCAGTAGTGCTTCTCTCGACAAACGACCCCTGCTTTTTTTGATGATCTTTTCTTCTGTTGTCTGGCGCGGCTGTTGGTTCTTTGAAAAAGGATGTATCTGTGCACGTCTGCCTTTCCCTCTAGCCACTCACGCTTTGAGCAATATACAGGATCGTCTGCGCACCCGCCGTTTCAATCTGCCCAATCGCTCCTTCCGGCTCTGGGCAGGTAAAGTTACCTCGTACTGATTATGCACGTTGGTCAGCCGTCGTCCATCATTTGAAGCGCTTCTAGGCTTAACAGTCGAGACGGACACGAAAAGACTAGAGGGTGTATGCATGCCTCGAAACATCGCGAAGATAAGGGGCAGCAACATATGATTGACAGACAGGGGGTAACGAATCTGAGGCGACGGCGAGCAGCAAGGATAGGCAAGTCAGCTTCTGCAACGCCGCGACCCGATCGAGTATAAATTCAGAAGATGGGGAGGGTTGAATCATTGCCGAAAGTATAACTCTGTTCTCAAACCACCCAAAACCGCCCAAAACGCCGCTCCTGCCGAACCGGAAAGGCTCGAAAACCCGAAGGCTCCAAACCCCGCCTCCTACTGACCCTCCAACCCCTCGTGCCCAGAGTCCGCGAAAGCACACATGGGTGCCAGTCAAGATTCCGCCGACGAACCGAGCAAGAGGGAGCCGCTGGCAAGAAGGAGAGAAGACGATCGACGGAGGAGAAGAGAGGCGATAGCCGAAGCCCACCTCCCCCCTCCCATGTCGAGTGCGCCTTTCCCTCAGCCTCCCGCCTTTAGCTCCTTCTCCTGTTCGGCTCGACGAACAAGGGCTCAAGACCAACAACCCACGCGGCCGCGAGCCCCAAAGCCAGAAGGGTATGAGCTGAAGGGACGCCCGCCCGCCCGGCGAACCGGACAGACGAGAAAGAAGGACGTGGAAAGCGACAAGCGCGACGACACACAACCTGAGCAGACACAAAACGCGCTGCTCGGGCGAATTACCAACGGAAGAAGCCCCCAAGGGGACCTCATCCGTCTGTGAGGGGCCGCAGAGGGCGAGATGAACTCGTGGAATGGATTATCGCGTTGTAATCATGCAAATGGGGGCTTGTAGTGGAAGACGAGCTGGCTGAGCACGGGACAGACCTTACAAGGAAGCGAAAGGCTTGCAAGGAACCAGACGAAATGAGGCAAGATGTCTTTGATAGGCAGAAGGAACACAAGCGGTCAGCAGTCTTTCCCTGGAGGGATGAACAAGCCGATAGGTAAACAAAGAGGAAAGGAGGAAAGGAGGAGAATCAGAGTGTTTTTTTGGTATGGGGTATCCTCAAATTATTGCTTGCGGAAGCAGAACTGAATAAGTTATTTCTCATCATCTACCACAAGGACGGTGAACACGGCGTACGCCAAGTCGTCGCCCTGTGCTGTTGGGGTGTGGGTGGTATCGGGTGACGAAAGCGCGTGAGGATGAAAGCAAAGATGCGTACCTGAAGCACATCTGCTGATGTCTGAGAGGGCGAGCTGTAA
This sequence comes from Cystofilobasidium macerans, assembly GCA_014825765.1. Taxonomy (NCBI): domain Eukaryota; kingdom Fungi; phylum Basidiomycota; class Tremellomycetes; order Cystofilobasidiales; family Cystofilobasidiaceae; genus Cystofilobasidium; species Cystofilobasidium macerans. The sequence goes on along the minus strand of MVAP01000035.1, from coordinate 103,071 downwards.
GATGATCTGTTACAGCAGAAGGTTGAGACAGGTCAGTAAAAGCTAAAGGCATGGCCAGCAGAGCAGGGCGGGTGAGGAGGTCTAGTGGTGGTGAATGGTCAGTTGGTGATGCATGTTGCGATCGCTCATGTAGATCACGGTTCGCTATATTGGATAGGTTTTCATCAAGCCAGAGAGGGAAAGGGGGTCGCGTGAGGGTCCAAGCAGGAGGAACGACTGACCAGTAGAAGGAGGGCGTGCATGCCGGGGCGGGCGTGGTCAAGATGGGAAGGTCTTCATTTGGCGAACGAGGGAACGGTTGGGTCAGTTTGCGAACCGATAGAGGTGTGTCGAGCGGCGACGGTAGAGGTGGTGGTCATGAGAAGAGCCCTCAGTCGAAGAAATTCGTGCTCTTCAAGGTGTTGCCACCAGTTAAAGATATATGCTCTGGATGGGGAAAGAGGGGAGCGAGGTCAGCTCAGGATTCTTAGGAGCAGAAAAAGGAGGCAGCGGCTAGGGGGTACTCACTGTCAAAGAATTTAAATCATCTCCGGGCAGGTGATGGGAGCATGGTGCAGCGCAAACCGTCGCAACAAAGGATGCAGGAGGAAGTGGGGACTGACCAGCATCGTTTTCATACATCGAGGTTGATGGAATGAGAGTGAAGGGTCGGCGGTAGGGGTCAAACTAGCAAGCCGGAGCAGCCGCGACAGGCTCGGCCTTCAGGATTCCCGCGCTGACTTTCGAGCGGTGCCGCCGAGACGCCACCCTCGTGCGTACCTCGGACGCGCGCGTCCTCCACCGTCATCGCGTCTCCGGCTCGGGCTGAGACTAGGACGCAGCCAGACAAGTGCCATCATCGCATCACTCTTTCATCGGCCATGCCCGACCGCCTGCACGTTCTGCTCGTGCGTAGCATCAATCTTCGGCTGACGTGAGGATGCTCAAAGGCGAGCTGACGCTCATGACCCCTTGTTCGTGCGCGGGCGCGGCAGACGACATACAACCTCGGCCTGCGCGGACCCGAGCTCACAATCCAGGTGGGCTCGCTCGCCTGCCCCTTGGAGAAGGTTCAGGGACTGATCCAGCACTCCGAGTCATCACCAGGAGCTGCAGGACTGGCTGACGCCCTCGCTCGATACATTTTATGCGGCGGCCGACCTGCCCGACCTCGTTGCCATCAGCGTCCAGGAGATCGCCGAGCTGCACCTCGCCCTGGCCGGCCTGACGGGACCGCTACTCCAGTCGCTCGCCCTCAAGATCTCTTCCATCCTCAGCGCCCATGCTGATGCTCTCCTCTCTCGATCGAGCGATGCAGGCGCATCGGCTGCGGCATCTGACGCGGAGCTACAGAAGGCACCGCCCAAAGAGTCGTACCGGCTTGTGAGCACGGCGAGTCAAACCAATGTTGGCCTATTCGTCTTCGCGCGCGTGCGCTCGCTTGGCCGGAAAGAAGAAGTCGGAGAGAAGGGCTGCGTCACGGGCAGTCGAGTTGCAAGGGTTGCACTCGGCCCACCGCACGGCCTGCTTGGCAACAAGGGTGCAGCCGCCGTTCGTCTCTGGGTTGAGCGCGGGACGGGTAACCATGCTGCCGAGACTTTGACGTGCATCGTCTATCCTACCTCATTTCACTCTCTTCAGAACTGACGAGCACCCTTGTCGCGCCCGCAGCTTCGTCGCCTGCCACCTGACGGCGCACGAGCACAATCTTGAGGCGCGAGTCGCCGACTACGAGCGCCTCACATCGAACTTGCTCCTGCCGGCCTCGCCCCACGCCGCGCCGGGGACGGCCAAGTCGCAGATCAATCACTCAACACATGCCTTCCTCTTTGGCGATCTCAACTTCCGACTGGCGCCGCCCTCCGAGCAGAAGAGCAAAGAGGCGCTCGGCCCGGCGCTCGAGCGTTGCGCGGCTGAGGGCGACTGGTCGAGCCTTGTCGCGTACGATCAGCTGCTCAAAGTCAGGTCTGAGGGTCGCGCAGCGGGGGGATGGGAAGAGGCGCCGCTCGGGGGATTTGCGCCCACGTACAAGCTTCGACCGAACGGCAAGGAGGGCGAGTACACATGGAAGCGGACCCCGTCGTGGACTGACCGCATCCTTTATTCATCGGCGACTAATCCGACGGCGGCACCCGACGAGGAAGGTCGCCTTCAGCTGCACGCCTACAAACCACCAATCAGCCGCACGCAGTGCTCGGACCATCTTCCCGTCTCGCTCCTCGTCTCGCTCCCGAACGTCCGCGCGACGAATGGCTCCGCCAGCGCGACCCGGCCGATCCAGGTTGGCCCGCCCACCGATGAGGGTCAGATCGAGCGCGAGGCTTGGCTCGGCTGGCTGCTTGACCGGTCAGCGGGCTTCGGCTGGGCTTTCGTCCTCTCAGCCGGCTTTGGCTACGGCGAGAAGGCTGGTGTCGCCGCGCTTGCCGTCCTTCTCGGCGTCATCTGGGTGCTCGCAGGTCTGTAGAGACTCTTTGGCTAGACGCACGCCCCTTGTACACTGTCACGACCCTTCACGATGAAGAGATGGTTCTTTCGGGACCTTGGCGCGGCAGTAATGTGTGCTGACAAGCGAGCGCTGACTCGTAGTCAAGTGGCGTGGCCATGAGTCTTCGTTCTGTCGAGTCGGTTGGCGAGGATGGGCGAGCCGACCCCCCGCAGCTTGTTGCCTTCGCCTTCGACGCTGACCTTGCCAGAGCACTTCAAGCGTCTCCTTCATCGTCCGCCCATGTCCGACTCTGAATTCGCTACTCCTCGCCCGCGGGCTGTCGAGCCGCGACCCCTCTCTCCGCGCGTAACGAGCTTGACGCCAGAGTCGATTGTCCGGCTCCTTTCGGACCTTCGCTTGGGCACGCACGACCCCTACGTCCACGATGTGGTCGTCTCTGAAAGTCTCTCTGTCGATCAGCCTGCCTCGGCTGATTTGGCGGACGTTCAAAGCCCGAGCGATGTCACTGCCTCGAGCCTCCACGTCGTGTCTCACAGCTCAAGCGAAACCAAAGCGGCCCCTTCGTCGGGTATCTCTGCTAGCGTATTCGACACCTTCAACAATGCTACCATCCCAGGCAGCACCATTGATGCCGGTACGGAAAGCCAGGCTGGCGAGTCGGTCGTCTGGAGTGAGGACCTTGCCAGCTCGACGATCGAGAGGTCAGAGCATGGTCATCTCACTACGCTGCGTCCCTCGGCTGGCTGACAGACCAAACTGCGCTTCCTATAGCTTCCTCACCAATTCTGAGCTTTATGTGTCGGGCGGAGATCCTAACCTCTCCAAACTGCAGCTCGTCAGATCCCGAGACTCCCTATTATTGGCGGCTGTCGGCGACAAGCGCGCTGACTCTTCTACGCGTCCCTCAGTGGCAGTCGCTTTGCATCGAGTTCGGTCTCGTAGAGGTCCCAGACGGCTCTGTCAACTTTGACCGGCCAATATCGCCCGTACTATCCGAAGCCAGCGGCACCACACAGCGCCCTAGCCTGGCCAGGGTCAATGGTAATGTGTGCGGCAAGTCCTACCACATGTTCCCGACGTCACTCACGCAGGCTAAGCAGTTGCTCGAACTACACGCCCACGTCAACCTCGTTGACTATATGGAGCTGAGGAAAGAGCTTCAATTGGCGCGCGGTCAGGAGGACGTTGGTCGGATTCGAGCGGAGATCAAGGCGCTCAACCTGAGATCGGCAAAGTCGCTCCGCAGGTACGTCCGAGCTGGGCGACGGCAACTTTTGCGCAATACACACAGCCAATCATGCGAAGCACTGGTTGCCTCAGGTACACATACTATAGTGGAAAGTTCATCTCCCGTGAAGTTGCCAAGAAGGCGTGGCTCAACCCTCTCTTGACCACTCTTTGAGTCGACGAAGTCTCGTTTGCCGGCCGCGACCTGTCACAGTTGTCATTACAACCCCATGCCCTCAGAATGATCTCTAAGTCCTCAAAGTGCTTTTCGAGCTCCTTGCGGACGAGGTGGCTCAAGAGACCGAGGCGCCGAGCCTCGCGCGTGTTGAGCTCGAGGACCTTCTTCTCAAAGCCACGGGTGATGAGCTCGTCGCGCGACATCCAGATCTGCGTGACAGGCGGCAGGGGAGCAGAAGGGAGATCGACTACACGCCATTGCGTTCGCTACATGTTCTGGACAGCGAGCATCGCGAGCACGTTGTCATCCGTCGGCTGCGAGAAGGGGCGGCCCTCGTGCTCGGCGATGCGCCGAAGGGCCGAGTCGGCAAGCAGACCACCCCATAAAGTCCCACCAATGCCGCCTGCGCGAGCAGGAGAAGATCAAAGTCAGCTCGGACAAACGCTAGACAGTCAAGCGCAACACTCCGCAGCTCACCAATATCTGTTCCAAGACCGGCGACGTCACCGCCGGGGATGACGACCGGCGGGACGGCGCTGAAGGCCTCAAACTCGTATGGCCTGGGCTCGCCTCGCTCTTCGGCCAGGCGCAGAGTCGCAAGGACGTTCTGCGGGATCTCGTGGTCGATCGGCCGCTGGAAGAGGGTCGGCTCCTGGGTAAGGTGCCGGTAGAGCCGGCGAACGCCGCGGTGCGAGAGCGAGTAGGCGTGTGTGCTGAAGGGATGCCGTCACTCAGTCACGCCTGCCAAAGAAGGGAGAGGTGACATTGCTCACCCCGCAGGTTCAAAAGCACGTCGCAGGCCTGGGTGAAGGACCGGTTTGAACCAGCGTTCGTTAGCCCAGACGAAGCCAAGGTACACCATGTCCCAGCCTTCTGCGCGAACGCGAAGCGCGCGGCTCATCTCTTCCCATCTCTCGCAGAGATTAAATTCAGCGTCGACGTCATCCTCCTGCGTGTGACGCGCGAGGAGGAGTTCACTTGGTTAGCAGGATGAGCTTAGACGCTCTCAAGGGAGCAGACGGAAGGCGCCAACGCACCAAGATGAGGACGCTCTGTGCATTGTTCTCAATGCTGCGCTTCAGCGTCTTCAGGTGCGAGAGAAGGCAGGCAATCGGTCCGTCTGTAGGTGGGTCGAACGATATAAAGTTTAGCGATGATGAAAGCATGTCAGGAGTCAACTGTCTCTCAGTCGGAATGTACCTGGGTCGATGCTGGCTGTCTTGCGGTAAGCTGGAGGGTAGACCAGCCCTTCACGCTCGGTCTCATTGCGGTAGAGGTCGAAGACAAGCGATTCGTCGTCGAGCACGCGGAGGGCGTGCGAACGCCTGAGGGGACAAAAAGGACGCTGAGCAAGGGCAATCTGACCGAAGGACCAAACCAACAGACATCACTGACCACGAAACGCCCGTACCATTCCAGTCGGCCAACGGTGCGAAGGCCTCGAGGCCATCGGGTCTACGCTCGGCCGTCTCCTGATCCTCAAGCAGGCGTTCGACGATCCAAGGCACGACAGTGTGGCTCGTTGAGATGGCCGGAATGTAGGTGAAGGGCAAGTCAAGAGCAGCGGACAGCTTGTCCATGTGCGCACGGCGGTCTAGGCGGAGGGAGATTATGCATCAGCGTCAGTCACTCAGAGGTCGAGTCCCGTGATTCACAGGGTGGAAGTCTGGAAGGCGTGACTCGCCTGTTCGGTGCGGGAGGTTGACGACAAGGACCTCGTCCCATGAATGGCCGCCCTGGCCGGCCGAGGTGCCGGCTCCGCTCGCCTGACGGAGAAGGGCGCGGAGTGTGCCATGGAGGGTGGCATTGCAATGCGTGCGTCCGGTTAAGTGACCAGTAGAGATGAGGGTCATGAGCAGGCAGAATGCGACTGCTGCGATACCGAGCGGGCTGAGCAGCCGGCGAGGGAGAGAGAGGCTCATATGAGGCGACAAGACAGGCGTGATGATCATGAGTGAGGGGCATGATGGCCTCAAGCATCCCCAGCGTCAGCTTTGGTTAAGCTGCCCAACGGCCGATGTTGAACGACAAGCTGGAGGGGCAGCGGTCGGAGCGCGAGCGATGAAGTGAAGGCTGCGCAAAGGGTAACAGGGGGGGATGCGCGCAATCAAGTTAGGAGCGCCTCCTCGCAATCACGTTAGGAGCGCCTTCTGTTGCAGCTCGTTGCTTCAACCAACCGATTGAAGGGTGAAGCTTGGTTTTGGAAGCGAAAGACTTCATCAGTGGTTGAGTCATCAGGTAACACCGCCAGTGCCGAGGAGAGCGGGCAGTCAGATGCATGTGAGATCATCAGGCGGTGCCAGTGACAGTAGGTATGCGCAGCCGTGGCTCCTGAAAGACTCTTCGCGGCCCTGAGGACCGGCTGCTGCTTAGGATTGCTGCTATCACTCGCGGTGACAGCAGCAGATGCTGCGATGTACAGGAGACGCTCATCCTGCCTAGTAGCCAACAGTAAAGGGGAGGGGGCCGTGCATCGCATCAAAAGCCGACCGACTTGCTCAGCAGAACTTGTCACTGAGATAGAGGCAAGATAGGCGGGTCAGCAGAAACTAGTCTCGCGATTGGGAGATCCGACGTACCTTTTGAGCTTCGTGCGTCGGTCTAGAAGCGCCTCTGACAAACGGCCCTCCTTCTGCGCCTTGCGAAGCTGCGGATGAGGTGATAGACCAGAGTTAGTCTCGAGTACTCTGACGACACGACCTATCTGTACAAGCCAGCGCACCTCTGCCTTGCTCTCTGAGCTCTTAATATGCTTGTTGCCGAACCACGAGACTCGGTCCTTCGTCAGCTGCTCCTCATCGATGTCCTCCTCGCGTGTCCGCCGGCCGCCCTTCTCCTGCGCTTCGCTCGCGGCGACGCGGGCTTTAGCTCGGAAGGAGCGCTGGACTTTGGCGTGAAAGGTCTCGGCGAAGCCGATCGAGGTTGAGTCGCCCCGGAGTGTCGGACCAGAGGCGGCCGTTGGTGAGATCGAAAGGTAAGTGCCGTGCCTGTCGAACATGGGTCTAGTCAGCTTGCTGGCTCTCAGACAGTCGATCCGGAAGACACAGAGACGTACGTTGTCTCGAGCGCGATGCTACCGCTCCCTCCTCCAAGCACGTGGACGTTGAAACTCTCCAGCGGTCCTCGGCTCTCGCTGTCGGCCGTCACGACGCCGAAACGGTCGCAAGCGAGGAACTTGCCTGAGGCCGTGCGCAGGTTGACTGAGGTCGAACCCGACAGCTGAGAGACGACCCATACGTGGGCAATCTCGGCCGGCTCGTGAGCGAGCTCGGGAAACATCGCCGTTTGGCCCGACACACTAGAAGACTCGGCCGTCGGCGGGTCCGGAAGCGGAAAGGGAACAACGCGAGAGCGCTGAGCATCAAACTGCGTTTTGAGCGGATTATAAGCCTCATTGTCTGATTAACATACTCAATTGGAGTACGTACAGAGATGCAGCACGGCGGCTCACTCGGTGCCCAGATGAAGGTCGGGCCATTAACCTCGCCAGCGACATCAGGAAAGACCCAGTCGCCGGGCTCGCCTGCCTCTTGCTCCTCCTCAACCGCCTTTGACCGCCGGCTACTCTTCCGCTTGGAAGAGACCTCACCATTACTGTCGACACCGGGCGAGGTCGAACGGTGACGCTTCGAAGACGATGACTTCTTCTTGTCGCCCTTGAAGGACAGCTTCATGGATTTCGGCTGCGGACGAGGGGCAGGTAGGATGGCGTCAATCGTTGGTGGCTCGCGCCCATAATACTCAACAGCTGTTTCAGCACCTTGGAAGACATGCTGTAGAAATACCTGACACGATGTTGGTAAAATTCGAGGAAGAAATAAGGCCCGAGAGGAAGTTGTGGTTCGTCGATAGGCCTCATCGCAGCCGCCGGAAGGGACTCAGCCGAAATCGCCTCGCTGTCGTTTCCTCCGCAACATCGACCCTTCGATCCGCCTCGACTGTCCAACCCAATCTCTTCCAGCCACATATCCACAGTCACCGCCAGCAGCTCTCGACCTCCAGAAGATCATGCCTCCTCGCAAGCCCCGCGCTACTAAGGCTTCCAAAGCGGCAGCCGCCGACCTAGACGTTGCTGCCGCGGCCGATGAATCGCTCCTTGCCCAAGCGACGCACGTCGTTGTCGATGCTGTCAAGGACGGCGCGCACGCGGTCGGGGCTGCTGTTGAAGCATTCGCGCACGTCGAGGTGCCGACGGCCGAGAAAGTTGTCGAAAAGATGGAGGGCGTCGTCGAGGGCCTGCACGTGGGCAACGACATCAACTCGCACCTCGTCGGCGGTAGCGTCGTTAAGAAGCTCACGGCTGACAAGGGCAAGGGCAAGGCAAAGGCCGCATCTGAGCCCGAGCAGGAGATGGAGCCCTCGGCTGCATCTGCCTCGAAGCCGGTGAAAGCTGTCGCCCAGAAGGTGACAATGGAGGAGCGGCAAGCTAAGCTCAAGGAGTTGCGCCAGAAGATGGTACGGTCTACTTTGCTCACAAGACACCCGCAAGGGACTGACAGTGACTGTGTCTCCCTCGTAGAATGCATCGACGGCAGCAAACCGGAAGGATTTGATTGCCGAACACCAGAAGGCAAAGACGTCGGCCAAGGAGCTCGCGTTCCTCGAGAAGAAGAAGCGGCTGGCCGAGACGCTGCGTGAGGAGGCCGACGCAGAGCAGACGGGCGAGGATCTTCAGCGTAACAAAAACTGGTCCTATTCAATTGAGGACAGCGAACGGTGGGACAAGAAGCTGGCCGACAAGGCTGAGGGCGTCAATAAGGGCTACGTCGGTAAGTCCCTCCTTTTGACTCTGCCTGCCCAGCGCCACATCGCTGTCGCCTGTGGCTGACACGATCCGTTGTCATCTCTCAAAGACGAAGCGCATACCGCTCACACTAAGTACAACAAGATGACGGCAGGCCACAAGCCCGACCTTGCGCTCTACAACCTTCAGAAGGAGCAGGCGCTCGGGCTCGAGCCGGGCACGCTGACGTCTCAAGCCTCGACAAGCAAGGCGATGCAGCGCATGAAGGCAATGGACGGCGAGACGCTTTACGCCGACGGCAACAATCTGAGCTTTGCCGAACACAAGCCTAGTGAGGAGGCAGTCGACCAAGTGATCGGCCAGCTCAACAAGGAGTCCGTAGTCGTCACCTGCTGTCCGCGCCGCTTCGCACCAAAGCTGATCTGTGTCTCGCTTGCCTTAGCGCCCAGACCCGGAGGACCTTCTCGCGCAAGCGCGCCAACGAGGACGAGGGTGACGTTACGTACATTAACGACGCCAACAAGGTTTTCAACAAGAAGATCAACCGTTACTACGACAAGTATACGAAGGAGATCCGGGCCAACTTCGAGCGCGGCACGGCCCTTTGAGCGGCGTCTGCATCACCTCCTGGTCTCCTCATCCATCTTCTGCATCCGTCCTTTCTCATAGCCTCCTGTACACCCCTTGTAGCATGTCACTCGCAACAATCTGAGGTCGCAAGTACTTGCTAAGAGTGAGCAAGGTCGAGGCGCATGTAATCGATCACACATCAAGGCAAGTGCTTGAGCGGAGCTACCTGAGGTCAACGGGCAGGTCCGTCTTGGGGTGATCAAAGTTCATGTGCCAAGGGTAGGCTCGAAAGTGAACCTTGCGCCCGACAGCGTCGATCTCGGTCACCTCGTCAGCGGTGAGGCCCTTGCTGGATCGTGCAAGCTCGCCCATCGCGATCAACCGGTCGACCTTGGTCGTGGACGTCACGGGAACGACACCCTTTGCCTTGAACCAGAGGAGGAGGACCGACGCCGGCTCAAGTGAAAGGCGCTCGCCAATTCGGGCGAGGATGGGCTTAAGCGGGCCGCCCTTGGTTGGGTGCCGAAGAAGGGGCGAGAGTGGGCCGTAGGCCATCGTGACGATATTGTGGGCCTTCTGCAGCGCCATGATCTCTTCAAGGTCCTTCAGAAGGAACGGGTGATATTCAAGCTCTGGCAGAGGGTGAATAGCCAGAAGGAATTAGCACTCATGTTCATTCGAGTCAAGAAAGCAAGGGACAACATACGGTTGGCGACCGGCTTGTACTTGGCAAACGACAAAAGCTCGTTGTAGTCCTTCATGCGCCAGTTGGAGACGGCCAGCCCAGCCTTCAGCTCGCCTGCGTCCTTCATCTGCTCAAGCACCTGCCAGAAAGGCTTTAGCTGGCCGGCAGGGACGACGAAGGGGTTGTGGATGAAGAGGAGATCGGGCTGGGTGCCAAGCCGCTCGAGCGAGCCGAGGACCGAGGCACGGACGTCGGCGACGGGGATCGGCTCAGTGTCGGGCGTGGCTGGAGAATGGAAAAATGACAATCAGGCATTGCGACGATAGTGGTGGAAGTGAGGTGGCTCATGCACGTACGGTCCTTCTCATCTGGGTTGCTGAGCTTGGTCGTCAGGAAGAAGTCGGCCCGCGGACGGCCCGACTCGCGAATGATCTGACCGACCTCCCTCTCGGTGTGATACAGCTGGGCGCCTACGAGCGAGATTGAGGGCCGAGTCAGCGCTCCGGGTGTCTGATCGTCATCAATCCGTTATGAGCGTATGAAGACGCACAGTCGATGCCGAGCAGACCGGCCTCCACCGCTTTGCGGCCGATGGGAAGGAACGCTTCGGGCGAGGTGCCCTCGGCGTAGACGGTCCCGAACGAGAGCCACGGGATGGGCTTGACGTCGCCGGAGAGCTTGAAGGTAGCAACGAAAGACTGTCGGGCCGCTCAAGATGGAGATGCAAGGGGAGCGGGCTAGGGAGCCTCAGTCTGGTTGCGTCTTGAAGGGAAGTGGCGGCAGCTGCTGCGTACCATGATGGGCGAAGTTTGTGGGTGGGGAGGCGATCGGACTCAAGAGAGGTGATGGTGAGAGGAAAGGAGAAAAGGCAGGTCCGTTGCTCGTCCTTTTGAGGCGTCGAGCGCCTGCATTCGTATCCCGTCTTGCGGGCTCGTTCCGGCTTCGGGTCCCTCCTCTTGACACGGTTACCGATGGGCGGACCGGATCGATGCCCGATGTCGGGACCTCTGCTAGCCGTAGAGATTATCAGCAGGTGCTGCCTTGTCTGGCGAGTGCGTGCAATCCTACTGTTGGCAGGACAAGCTGCTTCTGCTCCTGGCTGCTGCTGCGGGCGCACTCGTGTCGGACCTCGCCGGCCGAGAGTGTAAGACGCTAGCCTGCCTGAGCCCGGCTGAACCTATAGCTCGGAGATCGCCATTCAAGGGAGTCTATTTATCAGGTTCTCCCTTATGAACCCTGGGCCAGCCTCGATACAGCTCGTAGTAACCTGAGCCCACGATAGTTGGCTCAGACGCTCGCAGCCCGGCTCCGAACCTCTTGCGGGTGACGATGCCGGAAGGTCGCGCGAGAGGCGACACGAGGCGACGAGCCCTCGACCTCAACCTCGACTTCATCCGACTGCCGACAAAGCTCGTTCTTCGCACGACTATAGTGGTCCAGTTGCTCGGAGCAGCACGTGAGGTCGCTCATACATAGCCTCCTTTCTCGTCAGCCGCTAGAGACGTACGCGGGTCTCGCGAGACAGTGCCGGCCCTGCTGCCCGACGCGAGCCCATCCCGCCGGCGTCTCGCTCAGTCACCTACTCCGACCGGCCGACACACACACGCACGGCAGCAGCATCGTCTTGATCTCTTCTGGACTTGCAATAGGCAGCAATCCCGCGCCGACTCCATGTCTCCGATCATCTCGTTCCGCGATGACGGGCCTAAGCCGCCGCCCTTCTCGACCTCGTCCCCGCCAGGGTCCTTAACGCCGTCGAGCGCCGATGGCCGGCGAGCTGCCACTACGCTGGCCCACCTCGACGACGACACCCTGCCGGCGTTCTCTCCCTTGCCCTCGGACGGACCTTCGGCAAGTCCGTTCCCGGCGTCTAAGATTAAGCCGCCGGGAAAGCAGAAGCAGCCCCGACTTGGCGCCCGCCAGCGCTCGGGCGACTACGGCGGGCTCGAGCGTGAGGACGAAGATGGCCACGGCGACGACGCTGGCTTGCTTCGATACGAAATGGACGTGCTCGACGGCCATGTAGGAGTCGGCGGCGACGGGCGTCGCGACTCAATAGACGGGACGTCAAGCGAGAGCGTCGCGCGGAGGAGGGAGCGCGGCGAAGCCATCATCAGCGGTAATGGGCGCGGCGCAGGTGCAGGCGGCTGGTTCGGTCTGCGTAAGCCTTCACCGGCAGGGACACTTGAGATCCTTGGTATCGTCTACGAGGTGCGATTCTGAGAACCTGCAGCCGCATGCTGACCATATAAGCTGACCATCCGCTACCCCTCGGCAGACGGCTCCGACGCTTCTCTTGACCCTCATCGTGCGTCGCTGCGCACGACGTTATTAGAGATACCCCTGGGGCATATGCTGACAGGGTTCATTATACTTCCAGGGCCTCGTCTTCACTGGCGAGCTGCTAGAGCACCTCTCACGCTGGACCGTGTTTGAGCGCGTCGATGAGCTCTTCATCCTTGTCCCGACGCTCACCAATCTCAAAGGTAACCTCGAGATGTGCCTTGGCGCCCGGCTCAGTACAAGCGTACGTCTCTATCTGCGGCAAGCTGATGTGACGCGTCTAGGTCTTAACGCACTGAGCCCCGCATCTCGCCTCGCCAGGCCAACATTGGCGAGCTGGACGTCCGTCACGCCCGCCGGGGCCTCATCCTTGGCCAGCTATCTCTTCTCCAGATGCAAGCCCTGGCAGTTTCGTTCTTGGCAGGCATCCTTTCTTTCCTCCTCGGCCTTACTCTTCCTCATCGGATCTCGGACGAGGATCTCGCCCTGTCCAACTCGACCTCGTTCGCTCTCAACGCCACCCTTTCTTTCACTGGCCGCGCCGATCCGGACGAGGGCTATATCGACAGTTTCAAAGAGGGCTTTACGCCGCCTGGAGGTAAGGAGCTCATGATCGTCCTCGTGACGGGCATGGTCGCTGCGAGTCTTAGCAGCGGGATTCTCGGCAGTTTTATGAGCGGCCTCGTCGTTCTCAGTCGACGACTACGGATCAACCCTGGTATGCCCCTGCCACCAGTTTGCCCAGAGGTTGCCCGCTTGCTGACCAAACTTGAGCCTACTCGCAGATAACATCTCGACACCGATCGCTTCGTGCCTCTCGGATCTCGTGACGCTCTTCATTCTCGGCGTCATTGGCGCCATGCTCGTGCCCTATATCTCAACGCCAATCCCATTCCTCTGCCTGCCGATTCTTATAACCTGCGGTATCGTCTTTGCTTTTGTAACCTCTCGCAACAACTTTGTTCGGCCGCTCATGACCGAAGGTTGGACGCCGCTCCTCTCGGCAATGGCCATCTCGGGCGCGACGGGCATGGTGCTCGAGCGCTGCGTCGGCTGGTACGAGGGCTACGCGATCCTCGCCGTCTCGATGACCGGTCTCTCGGGCGCCGTCGGCTCCATATACGCTTCGCGCCTCTCAACCGTCCTTCACGTCGCCTCGCCCGGTCCGGGCCAACGGGCGGTCCCGCTTGAAGAGCTCGACGATGGAAGAGCCTCGCCGAGGACGATCGGCGCCGCACTGTTTGCCGTCAGCATCCCAATCCAGCTCATTTTTGTCGGCGGCGTCTTGAGCACGGGCTGGATGCGACCCGAGTGGCAGCTTATTACGAGCTTCCTACTCATCTCGCCCGTAACGGTCAGTCCCTTGTGGCCTTTCTGTCATCACTCGCCCCTGAGCCCTAAGACTGACAACCAATATCTTCTCCCCCAGGTCCTCCTCAGCATCGGTTGCGCCGACAGATTGACGCTCTTTTTCTGGGCACGAGGCCTTGATCCAGAGTGCGATCGCGCCGCACAATCATGCCCGATTTTCCCTGGCTCTCTTAGCTGACTCCCCCTCCCTTCTGCCCACTTATCCTAGCTCATACTGCCTTCCGATCCTCAACTCGCTTATCGACCTCGCTGGCCAGCTCCTGCTCCTGCTTGCGTTCGAGATGAGCGCATTGCTCGGCGCCGACGTGCGCGTCAAGGATCTGGCTGCGCGGCTCTAGATGCACCTCGTCTCTCGACGGGGATGATGCGGATGCTTGTAAAACTTGTCCACGCTCGAGACAGGCCCCTGATCGAATAAGGGCTGGTCGGCCTCGCTCTGTTCCTCTGGGTAGGGCGGATGTCTTATCGGGAAGGCAACATTGATTGTCGGGCCTCGGCTCGGTCAGACTCCGGCTCGAAGTGCACCTGCGACCAGGCTGACGGGGCGCGGCGCCGGGCGGGTGGGCCGCTTACCCGCGTGCGAGTCAAAATTCGAAGTCCGCCCCGGCGCTGGAGCCGTCGCCCGCCCGCGCGGGCGCCAGAGTTTTTTGACGGCTCGGGCTGGCCTGGCTGCGGCTTGTCCCTCATCCCCACTCCTCCCCACGGCAGTAGAGGCATCACTCCCCCCCCTCCTTGTGAGTGTAAAGCACATTCCGAGGAGCTTGACCTCCAGCATCGGGCTAGGGGCCGGGCTCCTCTACATGCTGGCATGGTGAACTAGGTAAGGGAATCAGTGCTGACTGGATTGCCTCGCCGTCGTCACCGATTTTTGCCACTTCCTCCGACGCCGCTCGCCACTTCCACAGTCTTTCTTAAAGTCAGTATCAGCTCCAGTCAACATGTCGTCCTAACTCGGCAACGACCTGACGTTCTACCTGTTCCGCTCTGTTCCTGCAGATGTCGTCCTTCGATGTCAGCACCCTCTTCGGAGAGGACCGTGCTCCCGCTCAGGCTCTTGCCTCGCAGGCCAAGAACGGCGGCCCCGACTTCATCAAGGAGATCGGCCTTGGAGCTGCGCTCGTCAAGGTACGCCGCTTTCCTTTCAGCGTGTCTCCTGGAGCTGCTCGGTCGCCTTCGTTCAGTGGCGACTTCAGGCAGCGGGGCGGCCCGGCTTGGCCTTCCTTCCGGAGACCGCAGGGTTTGGGCTGACCATTTTTTCCTCTGCGCGACTAGGCCCTTACCGACAAGAAGAACGTCGCCGTCAAGGAGGCCGCTCTTGCCACGATCGCCACTCTCCTCGAGCAGGGTGCCGGTCCGGCCGTTGAGTCGACTCTCGTCGACTGCTCGGCTGGCGGCGTTTTCCCCACCCTCCTTGAGGGTTTCGCCGACAAGGCCAAGACCGTCCAGTGCGTTCACCGCTGTTGCCTATCTCATTGCTCGCATCTGTTTGAGGCTGACAGCTTGAACTTTTGACAGGACGGCTACCGCCTCGGTCCTCCAGGAGCTCGTGCAGGTCATGAACCCGTGGGCCACCGGCCTCATCCTCCCCACGCTCCTTAACCAGGTCGAGACCGCCGGCAAGTGGCAGGTCAAGACCGGCTCGCTCTCGATCATCGACAAGCTTGTCAAGATCGCCCCCGAGCCCTGCTCCAAGCTCATGCCCGACATGGTCCCCGTCCTTGCCGGTGCCATTTGGGACACCAAGGCCGATGTTAAGAAGGCCGCCAAGGCCTCGATGACCAACGCCACGGCCCTCGTCTCCAACAAGGACATTGAGAAGTACGTTACCTTCGGCGCTCAGGAATGTGACGATGACGAACACCAGACGCTGACCGCTCGACTCGTCCCCGCTCAGGTTCATCCCTGCGCTTATCAAGTGCCTCATCAACCCTGTTGAGGAGGTCCCCGGCACCATCCAGCTGCTCTCGGCCACCACCTTCGTCTCAGAGGTCGACTCGCCGACGCTGTCGCTCATGGTCCCCCTCCTCTCGCGTGGTTGCAACGAGCGCCTGACCGCCACCAAGCGCAAGGTTGCCGTCATTACCGACAACATGGCCAAGCTCGTCGACAACGAGTACACCGTCCGGCCTTTCATCCCCAAGCTCCTCCCCCAGCTTATCAAGATCGCCGAGGTCGTCGCCGACCCTGAGGCCCGTGGTGTCGTCAACCGCGCCATCACCACCCTCCGCTCGGTCGGCAACATCCCCGCCGACTCGGACGGCTCGGATCTTCCCCCGCTCCCCAAGACTGAGCCCATCCAGGCCGTCTCCGCCATCACCGGTATCTTCGGCAAGGAAAAGCTCAACCCCCCGATGCCCGGTTCGGAGGCCGTCGAGTACACTGCCAAGCTCGCCGCCAACCTCATCAACGCCCGCAACTTCGACCAGCCGACGTGGGACGCCGCTCTTACTCCTTACCTGTCGTTCGCCTCCAAGGACGCTCAGAAGGTTACGACCGAGTACCTTCTCAAGGCCGCCTCCGAGGTCGGCCAGGACACCCGTGTCTTCGACGACGAGGAGGAGGGTGAGGACCTCTGCAACTGCACGTTCTCGCTCGCTTACGGAGCCAAGATCCTGCTCAACACCGCCACTCTCCGTCTCAAGCGGGGCCACCGTTACGGTCTCTGTGGCCGCAACGGTTCCGGCAAGTCGACCCTCATGAACGCCATCGTCAACGGCCAGGTTGAGGGTTTCCCCTCGCCCGACGTCGTCCGCACGTGGTACGTCGCCCACGACATTGACGGTTCGGAGGCCGAGATCGGCATCTTCGACTGGGTCAAGTCGGACCCCCGTATCGGCTCGGTCCGGTCTGACCAGGAGATCAAGGACGTCCTCTCCGAGGTCGGCTTCGTCGCCGACCGCCAGAACCACTCGATTGGCTCGCTTTCGGGTGGATGGAAGATGAAGCTCGCGCTCGCCCGCGCCATCCTCTTCCGTGCCGACATCCTCCTCCTCGACGAGCCGACCAACCATCTCGATGTCGTCAACATCACCTGGATCATCGACTACCTGACTTCGCTCTCGCAGACGACCTCGATCATTGTCTCGCACGACTCGGACTTCCTCAACCGGACCGTCACCGACATTATCCACCTCAACCGCTTCAAGATCAAGCGCTACCCCGGTAACCTCGAGGACTTCGTCCGCATGGTTCCCGAGGCCAAGTCGTACTACTCGCTTGCCGCCGCCGACGAGTACAAGTTCAAGCTGCCCAACCCGCCGCTGCTCGACGGTGTCAAGACCAAGGAGAAGTCGCTCATCAAGATGAAGCACGTCGGCTTCCAGTACCCGTCGCAGCCGATTCAGCAGCTGTTCGACATCTCCCTCCAGGTCTCGCTCTCGTCGCGTGTCGCCATTCTCGGACCTAACGGTTCGGGCAAGTCGACGCTCGTCAAGCTTCTCATTGGTGACCTCGAGCAGAACAAGGGTGGTGACATCTGGAAGCACCCCAACGTCGTCATTGGTTACGTCGCCCAGCACGCCTTCCACCACATCGACCAGCACCTCGACAAGACGCCGCTCGACTACCTCCTCTGGCGTTACCAGACTGGAGAGGACCTTGAGGAGCTTCACAAGGCCAACCGGATCCTGTCCGAGGAGGAGCAGCAGAAGATGAAGGAGGGTGGTGTCGTCATCGTTGAGGGCGCCAAGCGCCTCATCGACGAGCTCCTCTCGCGCAAGAAGCTCAAGCAGTCGTACGAGTACGAGATCTCGTTCAAGGGCATGTCGTCGTCCGAGAACGTGAGCTTGCCTTCTTGCCTCCACTTTATCTTGTTCTGGAACGACGCTGACTTCTGCTCCCCTTGCGCCTGTCTCGCAGATCTGGATGTCGCGCGACGAGCTCATCACCCGCGGTTTCGAGAAGAAGGTCCTCGAGCTCGACACGCGTGAGGCCCAGCGCCTTGGTCTCATGCGCCCCCTCGTCCGCAAGGAGATTGAGAAGCACTTCGAGGACTTCGGTCTCGAGGCCGAGTTCACCTCGCACAACACCATGCGCGGTCTCTCGGGTGGCCAGAAGGTCAAGGTCGTCCTCGGTGCCGCCACCTGGCGTCGCCCGCACATCATCATGCTTGACGAGCCGACCAACTACCTCGACCGCGAGTCGCTCGCCGCCCTCATCGAGGCCCTCAAGGACTTCGAGGGTGGTGTTCTTGTCATCACGCACAACCGCGAGTTCTCCGAGTCGATCTGCTCGGAGGTCTGGGCCATGCGCGACGGCCACCTCGAGGCCTCCGGCCACAACTGGGTTGAGGGCCAGGGCACCGGCGCCCGGATCGACAAGAAGGCGGACGGCGAGGAGGAGGACCAGTTCGACTCGATGGGCAACAAGATTGCCAAGGTCCAGAAGGTGGCCAAGAAGTCGGCCGCTGAGCTCCGCAAGGCTAAGAAGGACCGGATCGCCCGGCGCAAGCGCGGAGAGGAGGTCAGTCGCCTGCATCTTGTCATCGTCTCGCATTCCGCATCTTATCTCAACCTGCTGACGTATCATTTGTTCCTTCTTTCTGCCAGGTGTTCACGGACGAGGAGCTCTAATCTGGAACAACTGGACGGCAAACGTGCCTTCTTTTTTCCGGCTTCACCTCGTCTCTTGTACCCACCCGCTTTCCTCATGCTACGCCCTATTATAGAGTCTTTACACCCCCCTCACACTCTTCACGATCCCTCGCCATCCTTTCCTACCCTTCCTTTGCTTCGCACTACCGATCCTTACGGCTGCCCGATCATGGCATCTTCGCCGCTACCCACTGTGTTCTCAGACAGTTTGAAGGGGTCCGCTTATAAGACTGCGCGGGCACTCTGGTCCGAGCAGCTTGCGTAGTCATAGAGCCGCTGTGAGCGAATCGACATCCCCCTGCTCCTTGCGCTAGAGCTGGAGGATGCTCGCAAGTGCCGAATCTGTCTCGCCATCAAGCAGGGCCGTTGTCCATCGGACGCTGAAGCAGGCCACGCGTCCGAACCTCCTGTATCTGCCGGAGGGATGGGAGTCGATGGCCGTCGCTGGCGACGCCGCTGCTGCGCGGACGGCGCCCCTTTGATCCTCCTGCGCCCTTCCCTCGCTCACTCCTTGCAGCGCCTGTCACCTCCACTTCTTCTCCGATCGACCATGTGAAGGGGTCCGTGAAGGCCTCTTGTGCAGGCCTGGCCTCGTCAGCGCTCTCTTGTTGGCCACCAGCATCCTCAGCTTGTCCGCCTCTGCCAATCCTCATGAGCAACGTCTGTACCCGCCGCGTTCTCAGCCCGCTTTGCCTGAGTGCCGTCGCCTTCATTCTTCTTTTTGTCAGCCTCTCATTCGGCGCCTCGGTAAGCGACTCAAGCTCTCAGACACCGATCGCCCTCAGCCGGAGCACACTCCGTGCCGATCTCCATCAAGCAAGTGGAGCCGACCATTCATGGGACGAGGTCCTCGTCGTCAACCTCCCGCACCGAACAGGCGAGTCACGCCTTCCAGACTTCCACCCTGTGAATCACGGGACTCGACCTCTGAGTGACTGACGCTGATGCATAATCTCCCTCCGCCTAGACCGCCGTGCGCACATGGACAAGCTGTCCGCTGCTCTTGACTTGCCCTTCACCTACATTCCGGCCATCTCAACGAGCCACACTGTCGTGCCTTGGATCGTCGAACGCCTGCTTGAGGATCAGGAGACGGCCGAGCGTAGACCCGATGGCCTCGAGGCCTTCGCACCGTCGGCCGACTGGAATGGTACGGGCGTTTCGTGGTCAGTGATGTCTGTTGGTTTGGTCCTTCGGTCAGATTGCCCTTGCTCAGCGTCCTTTTTGTCCCCTCAGGCGTTCGCACGCCCTCCGCGTGCTCGACGACGAATCGCTTGTCTTCGACCTCTACCGCAATGAGACCGAGCGTGAAGGGCTGGTCTACCCTCCAGCTTACCGCAAGACAGCCAGCATCGATCCGGGTCGGTCTCCTTCAATCCAATGCGATTTGAAGCAATGCTTCAATCTTCATCCGCTCTCATCATACAGTTGGACCCACCGCTTGTTGGCTTTCACATCTGAAAACGATGCGGCGCGTCATTGAATCCGGTGTTAAGAGCGTGCTCATTTTAGTGAGCGTAATGACACCATTCCTCAAGCGTCAGCATGGGCTGAATATCTGGCTGCTTTCCTTACCTCTTGGCAGGAGGACGACGTCGACACCGAATTTAAACTGACCGCAAGGTGGGCTGAGATGCATCGTGGCCTGAGCAGTCGCAAGAGCGGCTGGGACATGATCTACCTAGGCTTCATTTGGGCGGACGAGCGCTGGTTCAGGCCTACCTTCCACCCCGGAGTGCGGCGGGCCTTCGCTCCCGTGGGGTCAGTCTAATCGTGTTATGAGCGTGTCTCGATCCAGCCATTCTGACGCTAAGGCTCCCAGTCTGCACGCTTACTCGCTCTCGCACCGTGGCGTTCGCCGGCTCTACCGGCACCTTACCCAGGAGCCGACCCTCTTCCAGCGGCCGATCGACCACGAGATCCCGCAGAACGTCCTTGCGACTCTGCGCCTGGCCGAAGAGCGAGGCGAGCCCAGGCCATACGAGTTTGAGGCCTTCAGCGCCGTCCCGCCGGTCGTCATCCCCGGCGGTGACGTCGCCGGTCTTGGAACAGATATCGGTGAGCTGCGGAGTGTTGCGCTTGACTGTCTAGCGTTTGTCCGAGCTGACTTTGATCTTCCTCTGCTCGCGCAGGAGGCATTGGTGGGACTTTATGGGGTGGTCTGCTTGCCGACTCGGCCCTTCGGCGCATCGCCGAGCACGAGGGCCGCCCCTTCTCGCAGCCGACGGATGACGACGTGCTCGAGATGCTCGCTGTCCAGAACATGTAGCGAAAGCAATGGCATGCAGTGCCCTCTGCTTCGTCCTGTGGGCGTGCTGCGCGGCCTTGAGAAGACCTTGTCAAGGGTTGACAGGCACCGCCAGGACCGAAGACAGGCTCAACTTGTAACAGAAGAAGCAGATCTTGATTCAAGAAAATGTGAGCTTTGTTGAAGACTCATACGCGCGAAAGGGAAGGCTCACAAGAGGGCTTGTATGCCGTCGTCTGCGTGGGCCGCAGATGTCCCCGACGCTCGACCATCTTCCGGCCGCCAACACTTACCACGACCGTCCGGCCCATCTTGCCTCGACAGTCGAGCACTCGCCAACAACCGTGGTCTCCCCTCAGATGCCCGAGAGGCATCAGACGATACACTCGCTGGGTTCACCACTAATCTCAGCCCCGGCCGAGATCGAGAAGTCGGATGACGCAGCGCCGCCAACTCAGTTCGCTCGTACCCAGCTGCGAGCAAGCTCCCTTAGCCAGGAGGATGCTCTGATTGACCGCCAGTCACCCCGCACTGGCGAGGACGAGATCATGCATATGGACGACACTGCGATTGAAGACAACACCGCGGTTCAAGATGATCGCCGACGGCGCCGGGCTCAGGATGATGACGAGCCAGGCCAGGCCGTTTCGAGGACCCTGCCACCATCCCATCCGTTGCACAATCCGGCGGCTGCAGTCCGAGCCAACAACGCCGACTCTCAGACCGCTCGCCAGGCGGCCGCTTCGCAGGACGACAAGCCGCATATGATCACGCCGGCTCAGTCGACTGGGTCGAGCGCGGGAGACGCAGCGGCCGCCGACTGCTCGACTACCAGGCACACGAGCTCACACAACCCCTCGCATCCCGCCGAACCCGACCTGCTGCCGACCTTTCCACCTGAGATGCCATTGATTAGTGGCCTTAACGACCTTCGTGCCTCGTCGTCGACAAAGGTGAGAGCTCGTCGCACGCAAGAGAGGTGACGACAAAGTTGACGCACGGTGTTCTGACGTAGCCCGTGCCTGATGTGACCACTATAGGATTGCCTCTATCCTGGCTCGACGTTCGTTGGCACGCAGAGTGAGTCTTCTAGTCTCTCGTGTCAATCCATCAAAGTCTAGCTGAGACAGCCGTTCCGGGCTTCCACTGTTAGAAAGCGGCCGCAACTCTTACAACGTGATGCTAGAATTCATGGTGCGCCACAAGCATTGAGCGACTGCTTGTGACCAGTCACCCAGATCACTGAAACTTTCTCATCGCCATCTAGGATGTCAATCTGACCGACAGCACATGTACGGGCAGTCTTACCATTTGCGGCTTGACGTCGGAGCGCCCAGAGTGAGCTTCGTCGATGTGGCGCGAGCGTGCGTGAACGATGCGGACGTTGACATTGCAATCTCACCAGGTTGACGACTTTCTTTGACGGTGAGCTCATCGGGCCACGCTTCGGCTTCCTCACCAAAAAGGTGCGTTCGGGCGTATCTGCAGTCATCCCTCATCCCTCACAAGAGTGTCGCGGATCGCTGACGTACATGAGTCTCGTAGTGGGAGGCAACGCGGAGCCATGATCTCGCGCACTGGCAGCGATTCCCGCTCTTCCGACCTCTCTTGTCTTCACTCCGCAGCACTGATGGCTGGACGATGCCTTCGCTATTTATCTCAACGGCCTCGTCTGTCGGCGGCTCTCCCTCAATAACAGAAACAGAGAGCTCCGAACGGTCAAGCGCTGCGACAGCCCCTCGCGCCGGCGATTCGACTCGGCTTCCACGCGAAACAGATCTTTTCTTACGGCTCAAGGAGCGATGCCTTCTGCCCGACTATCGTATTAAGTCTATCAGCGGAGCCTCCTTTGAGGGCTTTTACTACGCGCACCTCGAATTCGACCCGTCAGCCGCCGGCACGTCTGAAATACCGCGGTCAGCCGTTCCTCCTCCCAACCAAGATGCGCCCTTGCCACCCCACGTGGTCATTCCCTTCGCTCACAACGCCTCCGGGGAAAGTCGCGACCGTCCGACGTCCTCGTCGGCTCCGAGTCACCCGCCTCGCAATCGTTCGCCCACCGAGCCGCCAGGCCTTACGCGGACACCAGCCCTGGCACGACGTCCGCCTCCAGCCATAACCTCGCGTCGGCTATCCCCATCCGCCCTAATGAATTCAGCAACGCGATCCCATACCGCTTACGAACTGCCAAACTTTGAGCTTGACTCTGCGCGCCTTTCCGGCTTCTACTTCCATGTCGTGCGTGGAAACCTCACTCGCTCGCTCGGGTCTGCCAGACGCTGAATTGTATCGCGATCAACCATCTGCAGAAAAATTCAGAGCCCTTCCAGGAGCTTTCTCTCCGGCACGTCAAGGAGGACGATCGGCCGACCTTCCGCTTTTGCTGAAGCTCACACTCCCAACGCACCCTCTCGTCCCTTGTACCGTCCCTAGCCTTCCATCGTCCGACACTTTCGCGCTGCTCGCAGCTCTGTCCCCCGTTGTATGACCTTTATGCCTCTTCCTCTTGACAATCCTGTTGTAAAATCACGCTGAACTCTTCAGTGAAGACTAGGCGATCAAGAGCATGAGCGCATCGGTTAGTGCTCCAGACTCTGCAGCTTGGACGTGGCGAGAAATAGTGCGTCAATCTGCGAGTCTCACGTGATTTTACGCCCGGTGGGTTTGGAGACTTTGAGCACGCGGTGATCCGACGGATACAGCTGAAATTCGAGGACAGGCGCTTGAGCCGACCCGTCACTGACCTTAAGCGAGTAGTGTGCCTCTTCGTGTACTAGTCACAGGTCTGAGCCCACCTGCGCTTCAAGCCGCCGTCTTCTCTTACGAGCTTGGATCCCGCGGAGCGGTGGTGAGCATGGTTTCAGAGCGACCGGGCGCTTGTAAGACGGCGAGCGAGAGAGCAGAGAACGGATCATTGACGGATATACACGATGCGAGGGCGGCGACAAGAAAAAGTTACAGAAAGGTGGGTTGGGTGGGACGAGGAGGAAGGCGCTAGAGGTGCGAGGGGTACAAATGTATGGACGAGTAAAGGAGAGGCCGGCATCTAGTTTTGGAAGGCAGCAGGGTGAGAAAGCTTAGAGCGAAACGCCTATGGGCGGTCTTCGGAGGACGGGTCGCGGGCCAAGAGCGGCGCAGGCGCGAGAGCAAAGAAGGCGATTGTTCGAGGTGGGACAGAATGAGAGAACGAGACTGGCGTGCGGGAGGGATGGTCTGGGAATGACGGAGAATGATGCAAGGGAGGGAAGGAGAATAGATGGATGTGAATGTTTACGACCGCAGGCTCGAGGCACGGCTCGCCGTCGCCCAGTTGAGCGGCGAGCTGTCGAAAGAACCGGTCGGCGTGTTGATCTGCTGGGGCGTCTTCTGGCCCTCAGCCTCGCGCAGGCGGTCAACGTCGGTCTCCGAGTTGAAAGGGCTCTTCGCGCCACCAATGTAGGGGCTCGAGCTTCCGCTGTTGGGCCGGTTAGTCGGCGTTGAGTAGCCCGAGCTGTTGACGGCTATGTCGTGCCGGTCGTGCGGCGAGAAGAAAGAACCCATTGACGATTGGCTCTGCATGCTCGACTGGCTCTGTTCCGAAACCGAGTCCGGGCCGGTGTAGAAGCAGTACTGATTGACGAACTCGCTGTACGAGGCCGAGCTTAGGGCCGGGCTGGCAGCAGCGCCAAAGGCCGGAACGCTCGTAGGGAAAATGCGGCCGACCGGGGGCGACATCGGCGACTCGGCGGGCGTGCTCGAGGCGGTGAGTGCAGGCGTTGCGCCGGACGAGTCGGACGAGAGTGAGGACAGCGAGTGGGCCGACTCCGACGAGGGCGATGATGGCACGCCGTCCATCGAGAACGAGGTGTAGGCCGGCGTTGACGACGATGACCGGCCCGACGAGTAAGTGTGGCTGCCGACGTTGCTGACCGTCGAAGCCGTTGCGCCAAAGTCAGGCGCGAGCTCGATTCCACCGCCGACGCCGTAAGTCGGGGGCATGCTGAAGGGAGGCGAAGCCGAAGAGGTAGAGTTAAAGTACTCGAGGTGGGACGACGACGCGGTGACAAGCGGCGAGGAGTGGGCATTGGCGAAGGCGTCCTGGAATGAGCCCTCGTTGAATCCAGGCGAGAACATCGGCTCAAACGTCTTGAGCGGCTGGTACGGGTCCGGCTGGGTCGGCACGACGCGGGTACTATAGGCCAGCGTCTCGCTGTCGCGGGGCGACTTCTCGCCAAGGCCCTTCCAGTCTCCGAAAGATGACAGGCTGGCGTTTGGGAGGCCGTCAACACTGAAAGAGGGCCGCTCGATCGATCGCTGCTGCTGCTGCTGCTGAGCAGCCATCGACGCGGCGCTCGCGCCGGTTGGGAGCGAACCTGCGCCGTCAAGTCGAACGCCGTAGCCAGTCGGAGCATATCCAGGCGACGGCGGCAAGGGCGAGGAGGGCGTGCCAGGAAGGTCAAGATTAGAGTTACCGCCCAAGGGTGAGCCGTTCCAACCGGTGCCGACGTTGGCACTCCGTTGAGTGGCGTCACGCTCTCGCGCCGGGCTAGCCTTGAAGCTTGCCGAGCCAAAGCTGTAGCGGGCCGAAAGAGCCGGACCGTTGCCTGTACGTGGACTCAGGAGCGCATTGGCGGTTGAGGAGCGGTCAGCTGCAGCCGCAGCCGCAGCCTTGGTAACAATCGGTGAAATGCGGTATCCGGGCGAGCGCGGAACCTCGTCGTCGTCCGGGTCGTCGTCGAGCGCGAGGCGGCCAAGGTGGGCCTTAAGGCTTGAGGAGGAATTGACACAGGTCAGCGCGACTGAGGATGGCTCCGCCGTTTACAACGAGAGGGGCGACGTACTCTGCCATGCGGTCGGCGCTGGCGCCGCCATTAGCTGCGCTCCGATCAGACCACTCGGTCCCTCGGCGGCTGCCCTTCCGATCGCGGATGTCGGCCGCCTTGAGACCTTTAGCCTTGCGGAACTCGACCTTGTAGTTTTGGCCACCGTTCGAGTCCCAGACGTCGTCTCGGCCCTCGGGCGTGTACCGGACGCACATGTAGAGCGTCTTCTCCTCGATTCGTGACATCAAGTCCGAGAGCTTGATAAGGAAGACGAAGCGGTCGAAGGTGCCGCCCTTGATCGACTCGTGGTACGACGCCGTCGTCTCAGACGTCGTCGACCAATTGTCGAATGTGAAGCGGATGACAACACGCTTGCTGAACGTCAGATTGCGCACGTGAACAACGCCACGCAGATGACGCGAATCCTCAGTCAGAGCAATGTTGTTGATGTAGACGTCTGAGTCATGCGGGATCTGGGTCGGGAAGTTTGGCAGCCTGGAATCGGAAACAAGCGAGTCAGACCCAGTCAAAGGAGAGCGTACGGCGATGGACACGCACTTGATCATAAGGCTGCGGCGCGTCATCTCTTCCTCGTCGCTCGTGCTCGGGAATGGATAGCCGTCGCTACCTCCGGGCCCACCATTCTCATCGTCGGGGCTTCCACCGCGGCTGACAGCCGTCGGCCGCTGCTCAGAGCGGAAGAGTCGAACGCGCTAAAGAACAGCCAGGAGGGTCAGCTGCTGTATCCGCGACCGAGCTGAAGGCGAAGGCGTCGCGCACCTCGAGCTGTGTATCAAAGTGGACAATTTTTGGGAAGGAAGGCGTCGCCGGGAGCGAGCGTGAGCCGACGAATGGCGACGAGCCGGCGGAGGACGCGGCCGAGGCGTTGCTCGCAGCCGAGAGCGGGTTGGCGTCGTACGACGGCGTGAGCGTCATCTTCAGCGCCGGCCGGACGAGCTCGCCCGACTTCTTGCGGATCATGGGCGACTTGGCGCCGCCGTGGCCGCTCATCGTGTAAGGCGCCGGCTTGCCGTCCGAGACAAATGTCTTGGTCGCGTGGTCGTACTTTGGTCGACCGAGGATGTCAAGGTTGAGCCGCAGCGCCGAAATGGCCTCGGACTCAGCGACAGGCGAACCACCGCCCGAGGCGATGCTAGCGGCCGTCATGGACGCGAGCGTGGGCCGGCCACTCGCCTCACGGCGCGAGTTGAACGAGTTGGCACCCGGCCGTCGGAGCTGGTGCTTGGTCAGCGCCGCCTTGGCCGTTGCGGGAAGGGCGCTGCCTCCGTCCGACGGCGAGGAAGGGCTCGCGGGCGAAGACGGGCCGGCCGTCTGGCGGGGGAGGGGCAGCAGCGACGACGAGACGGGCGGGACAGTCGGCGATCGAACCGGCGAGGGCGACGTTGTCTCGAGCCGAGGGATCGGTGCGACCTCGAGCGCCGTTGGAACACGTGCCTTGACGTCCTCTTGCGAAGCCCGCCGAGAGTGGGCCGGGCTCATCGTTGGGCTCGCGCCCGGGCTGATCCGCTTACGCCGAGGCGGCCGGACATCTTGACCTCCAGAGCCGGAGGAGCCGTTCGACTGACCGGCCGTGTAGAAGGACGTCGACGCGAACCGCGCCGGCGGTCGTCGAGGCGACGCGTGCGCCGAGGACGCAGGAGATGAAGCAGTCGAAAGCGAGCTTGATGCAGGCGAGCGTGTCAACGACGACTGCTCGACTGCGACCTCAACGGCCGCAGGACCATCGACCGCGAACCGGGCAGGCAAGGAGGCGGCTAACGGAGGCTCTTGCGCCGACGGCAAGGCACCTTCACTGAGCGACGATCTGCGAGCGCGATCAGAGGCGTCAGCAACTAGAGGCATCTCAGGTCATTTTTCCGCAAGAACGCACCCGGACCGATGCATCTTTGAGCTCTCGACGCTCGCAAAGTGGGCCTCGGACGCTGGTGCCGAACGCCTTCCGACGCCGTTGGCCGGACTGTGGTGGACGGCCTTGATCGGCGGCGGGGCGGGAGCAGTCATCGTCGTTGCCGAAGAGCACGAGCTGTAGGGCATGCCACAGGAGGAGGCCTATAAAACTCGTCGGAAAAAGGTGAGGAGGCGAGTTGTTGCGAATTGCGCCGTCTGACAGAGGAGAAAGACGCCTGGCGAACGGTCAGCCCACCTGGTACTCGTGTCTCAGCAAGGGTGCCGGCTCCTGTCCGAACAGGACAGTGGACGACGACAGGCGAGAAGAAGGAGGCGAGTGCCACAAGAGGTAGCCTTTCGGTCGCGACACCGCGCGGTCCCTTGGGCCGGATGACAGAGGGCTGTCTGTCCTGACGCTTGAGCTTGGCCCGGCGTCCGGCGTCCGACGTGGGTTGCCCCGCTCAACGAGCTGCCTAAGCCCTTTGTCGGTCGTCGCGCCTCCGAAGGAGCCCAAGCCGACGCGCCCGGCCTCAAGAGCGGCCCCCCAAGAGCGAGCAAGAAGGGGGCGATGCGACGCGGTGGTAATGTCGAGCTCACCCTACCTCCTAAGCTCGTGCTGAGGCGGTTCAGGCCGAGCAACCCCTTCGACAGTCTACTCCCTTGAGCGAGCGAGCGCGCCGCCGCCGTGCCCCGCGCCCCAGGCTGGGGCAGAAAGAGAGGGGAGAGAGCGAGGCGCGAAACTCACAGGTCTTCGGTCGCGTTCGGAGGGGCAGAAAAAAGGGCCTGCTGTCCAAGATTCGGGCCGAAGGCGTCGGGGACAGACCGAAAAGGGCAAGAACGGGCACAAGCGAAGGAAGACGGTCGTCAAAGAGGAAGGGAGAAGCTCTGCCTTGGGCTCGCGCTGTCGACGGTCGGAGAGAGAGAGCCCGAGGCAGAGCGGCGGGCAAGCCTGGGGGACCAGTAGGCGGGGGCGCGCGCGGGGGTCCAGCGGGGCTCGGTCGGCAACACGGGGATTGCCAGCCACCGGCAGGGTGGCCGACAACCGGGCCACGCTGGGACGGCCAAGGGAGGGCTTTGATCGATGACGGCAAGGCAAGCAAAGAGATCGGCATGGCATCATAGGCGTACGCGCTCTAGTCAAGGGTGCAAGAGGTATGAGAGAGAAAAAGCAAGCAGGTTCTGCTCTGACCTGCCTGTCGCTTGCCACCAACTCGCGGCGCCCAGGAGTGACCTCGGCCGGCAAGCAGCGCCAGCCAGGGTGGGCAGTGTGCCGGCCTGAGGGAGTGCTTCCGAGTGTCCGGACCCACTTTGCATCGGTGGCTGGTCTTTCGGGGAGGAGGGGCCAGGCCCACCGCCCGCTCGGCTCCCTTTGAGCCAAAGCTGTCCGGCCCGGGACGTGAACCGCGGCCGCGGCGGAGCGTGGCCTCAGAAGCGCGGCAGCCAGCCTGGAGGACGAGAAGCGGTTCTGACGAATAGAGCAGAGGGCGAGCGCGTTAGGGACCGTCCCTCTCCTGCACCAAGGTCTTTCGGCAGGTCGTTAGCGTCCTTCTCCCATGAAAGCGCAGAACATGCTTGCCAAGCGAGGATCCCTAGCAGACCAGAGGAATCCGGGGGGATGGCACCGCCGCCTGCTCATAGGCCGCTTCGAGCCTGGCGAGAGGACCAACCGATCGGGTATTCTCCGCCTTCTCGGCCATCCCTTCGGCAGCGCTACAATCCCCCGGCCTGCGGCCCGTTCTGGTTGGTCGGTGTTGTCTCGAACTCGTGATGACGGCCGTACGGCCGTGATCAGCCGCATGCAACATCAATTAGCAAACCTACCCCGCCCCACCTACTCGAGCGACAGCAGACGCGCTCGGGCAGGGGATCGACAGCTCAGTCCGCTGCACGAGCGAGCACCAGAGTCCTCGAGATCAGGCTAGCCTAAGGACTTGTCTGCGCCGGGAGTCATCTGCATCACGGGGGCCCAGGCTCCAAGAATCGCTCGCAGCTTCGGACGACAGGCCGCCCGCGGCGAACGGAGCCAGACAGGCCTTTAGGAGCGGCAGTGGCGGCGGCGAAGACGGCCCCGGAAGCGAATGAAGCGCTGGCCCGACTCCTCCGGCAGCGGAAGACCTGGGAGGACAGTTCGGCCGTCGATCAGAGCAGGCGGTGCCCGTGAACAGCAGCGGCCGCAAGCGGATGTTGTCCATGCCGGCGGCACTTGTCAGGCGGCATCGTCGATGAGAGCACTTGCCGCCCGCCAACGGACTACTAGTCGTCCGACGGTCAAACCGATGCCATGTCCCTTGAGTGCCGCCCCGCATCCGCCGCTTCGGTCAGCTTTGGTCGTGTTACCCCGATCTCGTTGGTCAGATTCAAATTGTGCCCCACTTGGGCCAGGGCCTCGTCAATGTACAAAAGCCAGCCGGAGAGTCTGTGCCGGGCGGCCAGAGATTGGACTGGGGTGGCGCGAAGGTCAGGACTACAGCGGATGCCTGCAGACCGACTACCTGTCGTTCCTGGTGTCAGTGACTAGGGAGGTTACTATCGGTGGTTTCAGGAGGTCACTGCCATGCATTGTCCGTCCAGGGTAGTCAGTCGCGTCTCGTTTACCCTGCGTGGTTGGTACCAGGATGCGGCGCGCAAGCAAATGAGTTCCGTCAACCGTCGACGATCATCCTCTTCCGACCGGTAAACCTTCGCGAGATGGGTGCAGCCGAGGGCAATCTGCCGTAGGATCAGTTCCAACAAGTCGCAGAGTGACAGTGGTCTGGTTGGTCTTGAGTGAAATGAGCGGCGGCGAGAGGGTGGCCATGAGGCTTAGGCGGCCCGCAAGGAGTTGCGACAACACCGTCTTCATCTGCCAGCGTCTTTGTGAAACGGATGGATGACCATCAGCAGAGCACTGCTACAGAGACGGACGGGGCTGACAGCCGATTGGATTGTTAGTGGCAAGGCGGCAGTCAGCAAAATCGCAAGGTCCCTCAAGCATGCAAGACGAATCTTCGCTGGTGTAGCTGCGCTGAGCCTAGCAGTGGAGGTGTGATCCACGGCTGCTAGAGATATGTGCGTTGTTGGCTGCTTTCTCCTATTTGTTTGCATCGGCGGCATCTAGCGACAGGGAACTACGCGCGCGTCGATACGGGCGATAGCGCAGCGGGTGTAGCAGCTCGTCTGCTGACGTAGAAGCCTGCTCTGGATGATCGAACATCCAATCCTTCCAGGTCCCAGGAAAGGGAGCACTGTCACAACGAGCGTGCCGGATTGGCAGCGGAGGTTTTCGGTGCGAAAGCTCGTCGGTCCGGTCGGGGCGCTGTAATCTCATGTCAGTTACAGCGAGATCAGCAAGGCCGTCCCTTACGACAGGAGGCGTCAACTGGATGGGACGGACGAGCAGCCCAAGCGGGTGTTGCCGAGGTTCGTCCCTTGAGCAATCAATTTATTGGAGTAAGAAGGGGCGCCTCACGAGAAATAAGCGAGTGAGAGGGCCCTTGGCATAGCAGTCGACGTCGGGGGTCTAGGAGCGTAGCGCTCTCTTCGTCGGCCGAAAGACGTCGAGGTACAATTCTCGACATCCTCGAGAGCCTGTTCTCAGCGAATAAGTCGAGAAAAGAGGTAATCCGTCGAGCGAATGGGAGACCAAGTGGGATACAGGATTCTGGAGAGCTCGGATCGCCCGCCCGCGCCTCGCCTGGATGGAGCGCGTCATCCGGCACGACGGGGGGTGCGCCAGTGTTGCTCACCATTCATTGAGAGCTTCCACCGATGTCAAGACCTTTCTCATTGCAGAAGAATCGGCCGGCGTCGCGCTCTTGAGGGTCTTACGGGCAAAGAGCACATGCAAGGGAGGGCGAGGGCAAACTTGTCACCTCGATGGTCACGGCTGAGATCTAGAGCAGCAATCGCAAGTTGCTGATCGGGGATGCCCGACGGCGGACGCGATGCATGGGCGACGTCGTCTGTCCTGGTCACCGCTTCCCTCCAGACGCCGACATAACACCCAGGCAGCAAGGATGTCTACCTACTACTCGCCGATCGAAGAGAAGGCCGATCCTGAGTCGGCCCTCACTTCTCACGCTTCTCAGCCTATCAGCTCCTCGCCCCGCAAGCCGTGGCTCATCGCCCTCGCGCTCAGCTCTATCGCCGCCCTGCACGTCGGCGCCAAGTTCGGCCCGTCGCTCATAGATGGCGCCTTCGAGCGCACAGGATGTCATGGCAAACACGCCCACAGCGACGGTTACCTTCAAGGTTCATCAACGACGAACGAGGCTGCTAGGTAGTCCGGGGTTGTCGGCTGCTGACCATCGCCACCTGCCTCATCCGTCACTCTCTCGCAGCCCTCATCGACGACGGATTCGACGTTCAGCCGCCCTTCATCCAGAATCCGCCGCTGATGGCAAACCACCCGGCCATTTCGTACGCTGAAGAGCAGCTGGCAGCCGGGTTTCCGATTGCGCCCAAGGTCGCCGAGGGCATCTTCCTCCAGGTGCCCAATGAGGACTCGTGCCAGGCCGCCAGTCGGCGCTACACAGGTACCGAGCACATGGCTGGCTCTGGCTTTGATCAGATCTCGGCCTTCCGTCTCAAAGAGGAGTACGAGCGCCTGCTCGGTATCCCTGTCACCGGCCCGTTTGAGAACCTCTTCGAGGCCGGCAGCGACGAGAGCCAGGCCATGGTCCGCGACACTCAGGCTCGACCGCAGGTGTGGATCGACACCTACTTCCCCGTTCTCAATAAGCCGGTCGATCGCGAGATCTCAATCCTTCGTGCCGGAACGTCGGACGCGACCTGGTCGGCCAAGCTTCGCGAGGACATCGTCGAGGGCGACAAATTCAGCCAACTTCGCGACGAAGTGCCCGTCTTCCACGGTCTGTCAAAGAACGGCAACGTCACCGCCCAAGTCGTCTATGCAGGCTACGGTCGAAAGAGCGACTTTGACGTCCTCGAGAAGGCTGGCATCGAGGTGGCGGGCAAAATTGTACTTGTCAAGTGCGGCTCGCGTACATGTCATCCCTTCACACGCCAGTGCTGACCTCAGCTGTGTTCCGGAAGATATGGCGGCGTCTTCCGAGGTCTAAAGGTTGGCATACCCCGATACATCTCGCTAGACTTGGTTAACGGGCTCCTAATTCAAGCTGACCCATATCGTCCCCGTCCCGTAGGTCCAGGCCGCCGAAGAAGCTGGCGCCGTCGCCTGCTTGATCTACAGCGACCCGGGAGATGATGGGCCGATAACCGAGGCCAACGGACACCTACCCTATCCGGATGGCCCAGCACGCAACCCGAGCTCGGTACAAAGGGGTAGTGTCATGTACCTGTCTACCTACCCAGGAGATCCGACGTTAGTCATCGTGCTATTACTTTACACCTCCCCCCTCTCATTCCCTCTTCTTCTCATTTGTGCGCCTCCCACTGACGCCAACTACAACCCTGCGACATCAGCACGCCTGGCGAACCCTCTTACCGCAACAGCACCCGCCTCGAGGGTGGCGGCAACGTCCCTGGCATCCCTTCGCTCCCTCTCTCGTACGAGGACGCGATCCCGCTTTTGCGGCTGCTCGAGAGGCGCGGCAAAAGGGCAACCGACATCGGCGACGACTGGCAGGGCGGTCTCCAGCACCTCAACTACTATACCGGCCCAAGCGAGGCTAAGGTTCGCGTCCGTAACGAAGTCTCGACCCGCGTCATGCCGATCTGGAACGTCATGGCCAAGAGTACGTCGTGCCCAGTTGTCTCAAGGACGACCCGAACGCGCAGCTGAACCAACCCCAATTCACGAGCAGTCCCGGGATACCTCGCCGACGAGGCCGTCATGATCGGTAACCACCGAGACGCTTGGGTTAGTCGCTCTTTCTAGTCCACCACGCTATCTTGTAACGCTGAACGTATTGCTCTTCTCCTTCAGGTTCTCGGTGCGTCCGACCCGTCGTCCGGAACGGCCGTCGTCCACGAGATTGTTCGCGGTCAGGGCGCGCTTCTTGCTAAGGGATGGAAGCCACTCCGCACCATCTTCGTCGCCTCCTGGGATGGAGAGGAGCACGGTCTCATTGGATCGACCGAGTGGGTCGAGGACTTTGCGACGACCATTTCGGAGCGTGTCGTCGCCTACCTCAATAGTCCGTTTCTCTCTATTCAGTTCTACTTGGCGGAAGCAATTGGGCTAATGCGAATATTCGCACCGCGTGAACCCAGTTGACTCTGCAGGGGCTGGGACGCAGTACGGCGCCAGCGCCTCACCTTCGCTTGCCGGTTTGATGAAGGCCGCATCGCAGGAGATCAACCACCCGAACGACCCAACTCGCTCAGCCTTCTCTTCAGTCGCTGAGCCGGCTTCCATGGCGGACAGTTCAACTGGTATTCCTTCGCTTGGTTCAGGTACATTCAAAATAGTCTTTCTGAGGTCTCTGTATGCCTCGCGCATATGCAACCTTTTTTTTTATCTTTCTGCGGTTACCCCTCCCAATGCTTTGCTCACCTTGATGCCTCTGAACGTCTTGCAGGCTCAGACTTTACTCCCTGTAAAGCTTGTAATCCAGCTGAGGTTGGCACTCGCATGCATCACCGCTGACCAAGCCATGATCATCTGACCGACAGTCCTTCAGCATATCGGCATCGCCTCGTCCGATGGTCCGGCTTTCAGCCCATCTGCAAAGGACGCCGTCTATCAGTACGTCCCGCGGAGGAACCTTTGAACAAGCTGCTGCCGACTCAATTATATCTCGCCTCTTACATTACAGCTATCACTCGATCTACGACAACGAGTTTTGGATGGAGAAGTACGGCGACCCAGGCTTCGGTCGGCACGTCGTTTCGGCCAAGGTCCTCGGTCTCGTCCTCCTCCGGATGGCCGACTCGCTTGTCATCCCGCTTAATATCACCCAGTACGCGACCGAACTGACCGACTACAAGAATAAGTATGTTCACACTCGCTCCTGTAGGCCTCGCTCCCGTCGGCCGACTGACCTTGTTTGATCGCATCGGTAACCAGAGTCGCCAACATCCACTCGTCGCTCGATCTCAAGGAGTCGCTCGATCTCGGCAATCTCACGCACGAGATCGGTCGCCTACAGCGGGCAACCGCCTTGCTCGACGTCCAGAAGGAGGCGGCTATCGAGCGACTCGCCAAACTGACGCACCCCCGGAAGGGCAAGCTGCCATTCCCTCTTCCACGCCAATGGCCCAAGATCCGGGCCGTGCTCGAAGAGATCAAGGGCATCAACAGCAAGATCCGGTTGTTCGAGCAGGGCTTCATCGGCGAAGGTCTGAAGGACCGCGAGTGGTACAAGCACGTGGGGACCGCCCCGTGCGTTGCCGCTTCACATACCCTTAATCCCATCGAAAACTGACGCCCCGCCTTCTCGGCTTGACCCAAACTACAGGGGCAAGTGGCTCGGCTATGTGTGTCTTCTCAGTCGCTCACTCCCATCAGCGTCAATCCTGCTGACTATTCTGCCGATGCCGTTCTCAGGGCGCCACGACCTTCCCGAGCATCACCGAGGCGCTCACGCTGGACCGGGACATCGCCGCTGCGCAGATAGAGGCCGACAAGGTCGCGCTTCTACTCAAGGCGATGGCCAAGCGTCTGGAGGCGTGATGCATACCGCCGTCATCCCCAGGAGTTGGAAGGTCTTGCATCTCATGTTGGCAAATGTACATGTTGCCCGTCGACTCCGGCCGCGATCAGGGGTTGGGTGCTGCTGCAAGTGGACTCGATATCTGAATCGGATCTATCATCTATGCTCGCCCATCCGCTCGCGCGGGTGGCCCACACGCTGCCTCCGCGGTGTGACGGCTCGCCTTCCTCCTCGTCCTCTCGCCTCTCTGTAGCCAACTCAAGCCCAACCCCGTACAGACAGTTGAGACGACACGCAGCAGCATCGTTCTTGCTCAAGACTGCCCGCCAAACCCGCAGGGCTACCTCCGACGTCCGTCGTCTGTGCGCACGCCCTCCCCACCCCGGCGCTCCCATCAACAGCTCTCCCAACCATCGCGCGCTCCCCCGACGACTCACGCCGTCTGGAGCCCGACTCGTCCTTTTGTCAGATGAAGGGTCTCAAGAAATCGCTGGTACGTCTAGTCGCTCCACATCCTACTCGGCTCGCCACGTGGACCAGGTCGCATCGGCAAAGACTTTGTAGGGGCCTCGAAAACGGCATTGGTGCTGGAGCGAAGCAAGAGGGGGCATGCTTTGCGAACGCACGACCGTCCACCAGAGCTGGTCGAAGTCTGTCACGGCACTCCATAGACTCGGCTAGGCTGGTCAGAGACTCGTTTGGCATATCGCACGAGGCAGACTGGGAGGAACGCCTCGGAGCCCGAGCGATGGCTGCTGGACGACTGCTCCATCACCTCCTCTCCTTGCCCGCTTCAAGCCGGATCTCTCCATCCGTGCGACCAGGAGCGGCATTGCTGACCATCTCTTGCTACTCATTACTTCTCCTCAGCTCTCGCGCAGCAAGAGCTCATCGTCCGACTCGTCCAAAAACAAGAATGGACCCGCACCAACGCCTGCGCCGGCCGCGCCTGCGCCGCAAGTGGCAAAGGCCAACGGCAGCAAGCCGGTGCCACCTCTACCCTCTAACGGACAGCCGACGCCGGCAGTCGCCTCACTTTCGAATTTTGGCATCGGTGGCAACGGCGGCTCGCAGCAACAACAGGGCCGCAACAGCTCCGAGGCGGGTCCGCACGGCCAGGGCGGGCCGTCGACGCCCGATCGCAAGTCGGCGGCCTCGCACGACAAGACGTCGCCGGCCCCGCCCGTCGTCGTTGTCAGCACGGAGATGCCACAGGACCCGGTTGCACACGGTAGAGCGCTCTCACCGGGCGTTGAGCACGGCTCGGGTGCGACGCCGCCGAAGGCTGGGCCTCTCGGAAGGCTGAGGGGCGTCAAGGACACGATCCCGGTCACCGGCAAGACACCACGCAAGCAGCGGAGCAGTCGCTTCCATGTGACGGAAAAGCATGAGCTCGAGAAGCTGCCCCAATTCCACGGTGTGTCATTTGTTTGCAAATGTGATGCTGGTACCGTTGCCTTCGCAAGCTGACCATGCTGTGTGCTCGCGGCCTACGCAGAGGTCCCGGCCAGCGAACGGACCGACCTCTTCATACAGAAACTACAGCAGTGCGCCGTCGTTTTTGATTTCAACGACGCCAGCTCGGACTTGCAGAGCAAGGGCATCAAGGGCCAAACGCTTCACGAGATGCTCGAGCACATCACGACTCAGCGCGGTGTCATTTCGGAGCAGATCTACCCGGAGGTTGTCAACATGGTGCGCCCTTCGTCTCGCCCTACGCATCGTTCGCGCTGGTCCAGCCATGCTAATCGGACCCTCGTCCTTCACCTTCACAGTTCTCGAGCAATCTGTTTCGGTCGATACCGCCTCAGGTCAACCCGACGGGCGACGCGTTTGATCCCGAGGAGGACGAGCCTGTGCTCGAGCTTGCCTGGCCTCACCTCCAGATCGTCTACGAGTTCTTCCTCCGCTTTGTCGAAAGCCCTGACTTCAACACCAATACGGCCAAAAAGTACATCGACCAGTCTTTCGTTATCCACCTGCTCGAGCTCTTTGACAGCGAAGACCCGCGCGAGCGCGATTTCCTAAAGACGACGCTGCATCGGATATACGGGAAGTTCCTCAACCTTCGGGCCTTCATCCGGCGGTCGATCAACAACGTCTTCTTCCAGTTTGTGTACGAGACCGAGCGCCACAACGGCATCGCCGAGCTGCTCGAGATCCTCGGCTCCATTATTAACGGCTTTGCGCTTCCGCTCAAGGAGGAGCACAAGACGTTCCTCACTCGCGTCCTTATCCCGCTTCACAAGGCCAAGTCGCTCGCCCTCTACCATCCCCAGCTGGCCTATTGTGTCGTCCAGTTCCTCGAGAAGGATGCGACTCTGACTGAAGAGGTCCTCCTCGGCCTCCTCCGGTACTGGCCCAAGGTTAACTCGCCCAAGGAGGTCATGTACCTGAATGAGGTTGAGGAGATCCTCGACGTCATCGAGGCGGCCGAATTTCAAAAGATCCAGATCCCGCTCTTCCAACAGCTTTCGCGGTGCATCAACAGCCAGCACTTCCAGGTGGCCGAGCGCGCCCTCTACTACTGGAACAACGAGTACATCGGTTCGTGCCTCATCGCGCGACCTCTCCTCCTCTCACCTGCGCCTGCATTGAACATATCTCCTGTGATCCCCCCCCTCTCAGTCAATCTTATGGGTGACAACATCAACGTCATCCTGCCGATCGTTTTCCCTGCGCTCTACCAGAACTCGAAGGCCCACTGGAACCGGTGCGTGCCGCCCTTTGTATGCAGGTTTCGCGAGCCTGGGTGCTGATATAGTTTGCCGCTTCGCTTTCATGCAGGACGATCCACGGCATGGTCTACAATGCGCTCAAGCTCTTCATGGAGATCAATCCAACGCTCTTCGACGAGTGCACGAACAATTACAAGATCGCACGGCAGCAGTGCGTCCTCTTTGACCATCGAGTTCAACATTGTTTGCACTGATTGACCCTTGCTTGCGATCTCCTCAGGGAGTTTAAGAAGGTGCAGACGCGATATGACCAGTGGGAGACGCTGCGGGCAAACGCGATCGCCAACCGCGAGGCAAGCGGTGCGAGCGGGCCGTTGCCGCGTGCGTTGACCGAGGCGCCGCCGCCTCGGCCGCCGCCGCCGGAGGACGACGACATGACCGATGTCTCGATTGAGCTTCAGAACGGCCCCGGCATGGACTCGTTTGCTTCGGATGGGCCGGGCTCCGGTGGGCCTTTCCAGATGGAAACGGCGCCGGTCGATCGGGCCGAGATGGTCGTACGTTGCTCGACCTCATATTCCTTGTCCGATGGCTCGCTGATCTTCCGCTGCCATCGTCGACTCTCAGCCGATGGGTGACGAGATTGAGGCTAGCGCTTCGTCGCCGGCAATCGGCAACCCGGCCAGCAACCCGCATGTGCGACGCAAAAGCACACTCCCAATTGACCCGCAGGTCTTGCGCGATCTTCAGGCGCATCGGTCGCTCGAGGGGGAGAACGGCATGTAAAGGGTTCTCCTCGCCCTCCCAACCCTCGGCCTGCGCATTCGCCTGGTCTCGCACCCTCGAACGCCCACCTAGGCGGGTTTCATCCTCCGGAAGGACCCTTTGCATCACCTTTCTTTCCGCTCGCTCGGGGGCGGACTGGCAGCGTTGCCCGCCTTCGTCCGTAACCTCCTTGATACACGCTACTCGCCCCGCATCCGCGTCGGTCCGACGCCGTCGCTTATATTCTCGACGACTACCGCTCACCGCTTGTACCTCATCACTCGCTCGCTCCGCTCCTTTG
This sequence comes from Cystofilobasidium macerans, assembly GCA_014825765.1. Classification (NCBI taxonomy): domain Eukaryota; kingdom Fungi; phylum Basidiomycota; class Tremellomycetes; order Cystofilobasidiales; family Cystofilobasidiaceae; genus Cystofilobasidium; species Cystofilobasidium macerans. The sequence goes on along the minus strand of MVAP01000035.1, from coordinate 64,738 downwards.
CCCCCTCCCCCCGCTTCGCCCATGCCCTTTGCAGCACCTCCGATTTTCCTTCGCTCCCTTCATCCCTGTCTTCTCTTCCCGAAGCCGCTTGCATCGATACCCACTCTCGGCCACCACGCTGGCTCCGCTCGCGATCTCATGACTCGTCGAGACGCAATCTAGCGCAGCGCAAGCCGGTCGCGCTCCCTGGCCTTGGAAAGAGTGCCCGCCCAAGTATCGGGTTGGCCGAGTCCACAGTCTGGTTGATCTGTCAGAAATGTTGGACCTGCCTTGAAGGCCGAGAAGGTGGTTGCCCGGCCGTGACATAAGTGTGGTGTCGTCTGGGTGTAGGGAGGAGCACGTATAATCAGCTCTCCATCTGGCACGTCAATTAGGAGGTATTGGAAAGGTCTCACAGAACTCATGGGTGACCGAAGTCACCTGATATTTGAGGAGGCATCACCAAGCTAGAAAAGAAGGCACTCCGCTTCAGGGTTGTGTAGACGTTCGGTCATCAGCCGCTGCTTGGACAACAGGTCGCTGAGCGCAGAACCCGACGCACCGTGGTGAGGACCAAACGAACTAGAGACCAATACGTTCGTTCCGAGTCAGGGCTTCCCTTCGCCGGCGCTGCTCCGCAAGGTGGTCGACCGCCGCCGCCGCTGAGTCGTTCGGGGTCATCGACGAAGTCGACACGTCGCCGGCTTTGCCCGTCGCCGCTGCTACTGCCGTGTTGTCGTCCGCGCCATGACCGCTCTGAGCTTCCTTGATGGCCTGAAAGGAGGCTCGGGCCTCCTGAACGTCCTCAGATGTAAGCGTGATGGCCGTCGGCATCCGGCGAATCATCTTGCAGGCGGACTGATGTGGCCGTTTGAAGGCTCACTCGCTCGGCTCAGCCGCCCGGAATGAGAGCTTGCTTGGCTTCGCGCGTTCGCCGCGTCCGGTCGCCCGACTGCATCCTCTCCTGTTTCAGCTCACCATGGCCAGCGAAGTCTACAAGAAGAAGGAGCTGGCATCGCTCATCAAGCTGCCGGGCAACTCCAAGTGCGCCGACTGTCCGGCCCCCAACCCGCAGTGGGCGTCGCTGGGCTTCGGCAGTGAGTTTGCCGCCTCGCCGAGATGCGCGCTCGTCGCGCTGCCGGAGGGCTGAAACTAGCATCGCACGAACTCATCCTTACCTACCTCCTCGCAGGCTTTGTCTGCCTCGAGTGCAGCGGTGCGCACCGCGGACTTGGTGTTCACATCACGTACGAGATATCTGACGGACGGGCTTGCGTGTCAAGCGCCTGCTTCGGGCTGACCGGGCGGCCTGTGGCGCACTCCTCCCCTGTCACAACAGCTTCGTTCGCTCAGTCACCATGGACAAGTGGAGCGATGAGCAGCTCAAGAAGATGAAGGTTTGGCACATCGCTGCTCCATGTAGTTTCAGAGCTCTGCTGATACGCTCAATCTTGCAGCTCGGTGGTAACACGGCTCTGAATGATTTCTTGATCTCGTACGGCCCGGAAGGCGGCTACAGCCCTAACATGGACATCAAGGAGAAGTACAATTCCTGGGCAGCGGCGCAGTACAAAGAGAAAGTGAGTTCCAGTCCTCCTCGGAGTGATCCCCGTATACTGCTGACGCCCTGCATCGACCTGGCCTTAGCTCGCCGCCGAGTGCAGCGACCCTCCCGCCCCCTGGACGCCATCCGCAGCGCCCCCGGCCTCCCTCGCGCCTCCTGCAAATGCGTCCTCCAATAACACCCGGCCCACTTCAGCCCAAGGCGTCCGCGGATCGCGAGGGACATACACCGGGAGCGGTGTCTCGAGCTCAGACTACCCGTCCGGCCCGTCCTCGCCCTCCGGCTACAAGGATGGCGGCGGGGGCTATTCTGACGAGCCCCAGGATGAGCGCTTTGCGCAGAAGGCTGCCAACGAAAGTTTCTTTGCCAGCATGGGCAACAAAAACGCCTCCCGGCGTGAGGACTTACCACCAAGCCAGGGTATGTCGCTCGCCTTCCATCAGACGCTCAATGTTATAGCTGATCGGCCGGTTTGGCGTCTCCCCAGGCGGTAAGTACGCTGGCTTCGGCAGCACACCCGACCCCTTGCCACAGTCAAACCACCCGAGCTTCGCGCTCTCATCGCACAATGCGCCTTCGCTCGATGAAATCCGTAACGACCCCATGAAGGCCGCTAGCAAGGGCTGGGGTCTCTTCTCGGCCGCCGTGTGCGACTCTGCTTCGTACCTACGCTGTAGCTCGATCAGACCTGCTGACTTCCTGCTCACCCTCTCAGCTCGGCCGCTTCGCGCACCGTCCAGTCAACGATTGTCGAGCCGGCTATCCAGCAGCTCTCGGACCCCAACTTACACCAAAACGTCCGTTCCGGTCTGTCGACCGCGGCGACCCAAGCCTCGCGCTGGGGCACCGACGCCAATGGCTTTGTGCGCGACCGCGCCGGCGTTGACCTTGTGTCCAAGCTCGGTGAACTCGGAATTGGAGCAAGCAGCGGCTCGGGTGGTCGGGGAGGGTACACCGCTGGCCAGAACGGAGGCTTTGGCGGGCCGTCGGCCGGCTACGACGCCTACAAGGACGAGTACGAGGACGACTACTCTCAAGTGCGTCTCCTAGGTTCCTGGCGGTTTTGTTCGTCAGCTTCTGACCGCTGACTCCTCTTCATCTTGTAGTTTCACTCGTCGCCAGCCGAATCGCAGCCTGCTCGCGCTCCCGCCGCAAACGCGCCGGCGAAGAAGGCCACACAAGCAGCCAAGAAGAAAACTGACGACTGGGACGATTTTGAGGACTTTTGAAGGGCATTGGAGGCTAAGGCTCCCATCCATAGGCGCTCATCATATCTTGAGCACGCGTTATTACACCCTGTCAGCTACGCGTCGTTGTAGGCTGGTACGCGCCCTTTGCCAAGGAAAGTCGGAGATCCAGGAAAGATTTCGGGCTGAGAAGCGTCGTCATCAGCGATGCATCGTCGTTCGACCTGCGGCGCATCTGTGGCAGCGACTTGCGCCGCCGCCACCGTCCGCGATGTAGAAGCCGCAGCCCCCATCTGACTAGCAAGACCCATCTACGCCTAGAGCCACTGGGTAACACTGAACATCCTTATACAGAGCACAGGAGAGGAGGCCCACAGGAAGCGGGTGAGATGGAAACTCAAGAAGTGCGACGGCTGAAATAGGGATCCGGGTGACCTAGTCATCGCCGTCCGTCTTGGCACGCTTGCCCTTGGCCCTGAGGGACGAGCGCAAGTAGCCGACGGTCAGTAAATATCCTTCGGACATCGCGAGAGGCGAGACGACTGACTTTTCGCTGAGCTCGAGCCCGCCCCGCTTCTTGCCGGCCTTAGCCTGGTCGAGGAACTCGTCCAAACCGAACGGGTCGACGGTCGCAACCGTATCTTTCTCGAACTGGACCGGACCCGATCGCTCACCAGCAGCGGCCGGCCCGTCGGTGCCCTCGAAAGCGTGCGAGACGCCGAGCGCGAAGCGATCGTTTTGAAGGTTCTTGACGACGCCGTCCTCGGTTCCGCCGCCGTACGTCTCGTCACCGGCAGCTTGGGCCGTCGAGGAGAGGGGCTTGTAGATGGCCGCCGCCGCTGCTGAGCCGTGGAACAGCGGCTTGTCGTACATGTTGTACGAGTCGTCGCCGCCAAAGGAGCCAGAGAGCGTCTCGCGGTTGAAGAGACGCGAGTCAATCATTGTCTCCTTGCTCGCAGTCGGCTTGGCCAGGCCAAGCGCCACCTTCTCCGAGATGTCGCGATTCTGCTCCCTGAAGAAGCGGAGGGCAGTGGGTCAGTCGACTTTGTCAGATTGCCACAGAGCGAAGAGGAGCACCGACTTGGCCATCATGATCGCCCGCTTCTCGTTGCCCATATTGTTGAGCCGCATCTCGCGCTCGCGTTCCTGCTTCTTCTCGCGGCGCATGCGCTCGCGCTCGCGGACGTCTTCGTTATCCTCATCGTCCTCGGCGCCGCTAGCCGCGCTGTCGCTGTCGGACGCGCTGTCGTCCGACCCGCTTCCGTAGCCGCCGAGCGCACCCCCAAGACCCGTCTCCACTGCCTTGCCCGGCAGCGGAGCCGATGGAATGCCAGCCCGGTCGTCACGCGCGCGCTGGGCGAGCAGTCGCAGGTTCTCCTCCTTGGCCGCCTTCTCCTTTGCCGCGATCTTCTGCTGCATGAGCGCCCGCTGCCTGACCTCGTCTCGCGCGTGCCGGTCGGCGACGAAGAGCGCCTCAGAAAACTTAGCAAAGTTGTCGTTGATGTGAACCTAGGTGTAGGAAGATAACAAGGAACAAGGTCAGTCGGAAATGGGCATCCGGGCGAACGCCGTCGAGAACGCACGTCTTGAAGGCCGCGGCCGTCGGCGGCGAGCCGCTTGTCGAGCGGGATTGTGTAACCCTTGTTGTTCTTCCAGTTACTGATGCAGGGCGGAATCATCCACTCCTTCTGCTCCTGGGCGGTTGCCTTGCGGGGCGGGCTCCGCAGCTGAGGTGGCGGCGGGCTCGGCGGTCCCCGCGGGATTTTCTTCGCCTTGAAACGGGCCGGCTCTAGCGGGTCCTCGACGACCTCGGTCATCTTAATGATCCGTTGCGAGACAGTCGACTGCTGGCTAGGCGTATAGCGAATGTAGGACGTCGACCCCTGCGAATCGGGCACGCGCGACGGCTGGGCGGCCTGGATGCGCGAGTTGGTGATCTTCTCAAGCGCCAGCCGGGTCCGCTCGGCCGTCGACATAACCTCCTCCTCTGAGGGCCGCTCCATGTCCTTCTCCTTCTTGGAGAGATCGGTCCGCTGCGAGATGGGCACAAGGTCTGGTAAGAAGGGTAGGATGTGTAAGCGCGGTCGCTTGCCAGATGCGGAAACCCTGAGCCTGCAACCTCTCCTCTAGCCACATGTAAGAAGACGAACCCTTGAACGAGGACTGGACGTTCTTGCCTTCGCGCTGGCCCTGCCGGGCAATCGCCGCATAGTCGACATTGCCGTCCTGGTCGACTTGGAGCGCGAGCGTCTTTCCGTTGCCGGCGTTCTTCTTGCGCCCGAGATCCAGAGGATACTGAGCAATCGGGCACTCGGGGTACGCGCCGCCGTCGCCGAAGTCGGCCTGGCTTGACGGCCGGAATGCTGAGCGGTGGCCGTAAGGTGGCGCGGAAGTTGTGGTCAAGGCAGTCGAGGAGGACGACGGTCCTGAGGAAGACGAGGAGGAGGCTGCCGGCTGGTTCGAGGCCGGCGTGTAGCGCGGCGTGGGCAGGAGACTACCGGGCAAGCGATGCGGCCGTCAGCCTCTAGGCAAGCATCGCAGGGGAGCCGGTTCTCTCGGCCAGTCGAGGGTACGTACGAGGCAAGGGCGGCCATCGTGACTTGCTGCCAAGTGGTCGAGAGTTGACTGTGTGGGCTGTGAGCTCAGCAGCTCGGCTGACAGGCCCATCTGGCTCGCGCCGCCCGCGCGCAGGCCTGGATTCGGACTCCGCCAAGCAGCAGCAGGCGCAGGCAGGCCGACAGCGCACCGACTAGCAGCTCGCAGCCAGGTAGCCTTGTCAAGACCGCCGTCAGCTACCCCGATACTTGCAAGCATCCGCCATCCCGGTCAATCAATTCGACAATCACTGGGTGGTCTTACCCTGTTATACGAGCTGAACGCCCATTTCCAAGGCCAATCGCTCTCTTGACCCTAACCGCGCCGCTTGCCTCCGACGCGCGTGCCTGCGCGACCGCCTCATACCTCACCTCGTCGGACCCCCACTCCGGAGCCGACGACTTGCGCCCGAGGTCAATGTCTAAGCCATACGACCCCATCCGCGATTGCTCGCCCTCCGTGGCTGGCCAACAAGCCCGGCTGGCTGCTCCTGCGCCGCCGCCCTCCATCCGGCGCTCAGGCTCGAGCTCACTGCTCGACCTGCTTGACGGGCCGCCGCCTGTCGCGGCTGCGAGCGCAAGCAATAGCAGCAACGGGACCGAGAGCGAAGGCCTAGAAAGTCCAGACCTTGGCTCGCCCGAGCCACTGCCTGTTGCTTCAGCACTTGCCGCAGCCAACGCAACGGCGCCCGCTGAGCCGGCTGTCGTCCCTGCGCCTGCGCAGGCACCGACCGCAGCAGTCGTCAACCCCTACATCTCGCCCGCGTCCACTTCATCGTCACTCCCGCCGCGGCCGTCATCCTCGTCGAGCTCGTCTCATTATTCGCAGCCTCCCCCAGGTTCGGCCGGATTGATGGCGTCGACAGCAACGGCCTCAGGTAGCCAACCCCGGACGCCCTACGCACCTACCCGAGTGACGCCGCCGTATAGCGTCCTTCGAGCACTTGCAGCAGACGAGTATGAAGCTGTTAGGCGGGATCCGGCGAGAGGCTCGCGAAATGTGCTGCGAGGCTGGAAGCGGGGCGACGACGCGCGAGGAAGCGTTGAGCCGTCGGCCACCCTTGGAGTGGGCAGTGGCGGCAACAAGCGCGCACTTGAGGACGGCGCAGATGACCGAACGGCAGAGGTCGAGAAGCGCCAGCGAATAGACGAGCTTTCGAGACCGGTTGAAGACGTCAAAGCCATTGCCTCACATTGTGCGTACCCATCCTTTGGCATAACTTGCGGCCGTGTGTTTTGATCACCTTCTTGTCGCTCTGACAACAGACAATCATCGACCCGAATACGGCAAGGACAACCGGCGCTTCTCGCCCATCTTTGGACTAAAGTCGTTTAACAACTGGATCAAATCAGTCCTCATCGGCAAGTTTGCGCCACTCGCGATTCAAGGCAAGATGGGCGACGGCATGACGGTCGGACCGAGCGGGCGGGGCGCGCGGAGGCCAGAGCCGAAGGGGAGCGTGCTCGACCTTGGATGTGGGAAGGGCGGCGATCTGAATAAGTGGAATGCGGCGCGCGTCGCACGGTATACTGGTCTCGGTGCCTACCTGCCCCTCGTCGGCCGTGTTGGGCGCCGACGCTGATGCTGATCCATCACGGGCGCTTCACTTGGCAGATATCGCCGACGTCTCCATCTCACAGGCGGTGGCACGAGCCGAGGATATGCGCAACATCTGCTTTGACTTTGAGTTCCATGCCGTCGACTGCTTCTCAGTGCGTGTCCTCTCTCTTTTGCCTCGTTCAACCTCGCGGCCTAGCGCTGACCGCATGGGTTTTCTCTATCACCATAGGAACCGCTCTCTTCCGTCTTACCTCCCGCAAGGCTGGATCAGCGGCCGTTCGATATGGTCACAATGCAATTCTGCATGCACTATGCGTTCGAAACCGAGGCCAAGGCGCGGCAAATGCTCGAAAACGTCGCGCGGGGGCTGAAGTTCGGAGGCGTCTTCATCGGGACGACACCAAACGCTGAGAAGCTGATGTACGTCCAGGGTCAGGATCTATTGGCCACGTGCGGCCCGCAAGAATTGACAGCTTACTCCCCCTTCCGCTCGACCGCAGCGAGCAGGTGCTGGCCCTGCCTGACGACACAGAGCGCCTTGCCTTTGGCAATGATGTCTACTCGATCGAGTTCAGCGACCGTTCTACCTTCCGGCCGTACGGTCATCGGTACGAGTTCTACCTTCAGGATGCGGTCGAGGACGTGCCAGAATATCTCGTCGACTGGCCCAACTTTACCTCGTGCGTCCCGGCTCGCTCACCTGTTCAGCCTACTCGCATGACTTGACTGGCCTCTTTCTCCGCTCTCGTTTAGGCTTGCTGAGGAGTATGGTCTGGAGGTCATCTACAAAAAGGAGTTTCACGAGGTCTTTGCCGAAGAGAAGGATCGGCCAGAGTTCAAGGAGCTTCTCACGCGGATGAAGGTTGTCAATGCCGCCGGCGAGAGCGAGATGAATCAGGATCAGTGGGAAGCGGCGAGTGCGTCCATTCTCTCCCTCCCAAGCGATGTCGCTGTCTTACAGTCTCACTGACCTTTGCTGTTCCGTAGATCTCTACCTCGCTTTCGCGCTCGCACGCCGCTGAGCACGGGTGCGTCGGTCGCGCCAGAGGCACAAGTAGTCGCTGAGCGCCTTCGCCTTTGCACAGTAGGATTGGTCGCCCGGGACCGGACAGGATGCGCGGGTCGACCTATGTCCTTCTCAACCATCCAATGTGCAGATATTCGAGGAGGGTAGGAGGGAGGCAAAGACAAGACCGTCAGTGAATTGAGGGGCAAAACTGATCTGAGGAGATCCAAATCATGGATCGCGAACGGGATCTGACAAGCTCGGGATCTGACAAGCTCGCGCGAACTGCGGTGACGATTTGGCTAGCTAGGGCAAGGTCGCTTCAGAAGGGCTTCGCAGTCTTGGCTGAGCTCGAGGGGCTTTCAGCCCAAGAGCGGATACTTGCTCTAAGGATGATGGCTCAAGGATGAAAGCAAGAAACGCCACATCAATCGAAGACAACCTTCTTTCCCTGACTCTCGACGATGCCAACGTTCTCGCGCTTGGCCATCGCCAGCGCTGCACCCGGCGCCTGCCGACCGCTTTGCTCCCACTTTGCCAGCTTGGCCGGCCGGGCCCGCCGCTCGCCGCCTTCTGCCGGCGCGCTCCGCTTGCGGTCTCCCCCCGGTACGCCGCCCGCCGCGGCGTGCTCAGCGGCAGCAGCAACGGCCGCACCGTGCGCAGCCACCTCGTCCGGCGTCGCCGTACCTGCGGCAACGGAAGCAGCGAGCTTGGCCGCCGCCCGCTCGGCCTTCATCGGTCGAATCTTGCGCGTCGTCCGCGGAGTGGGGCCAGGGCGAGTCGAGACCTCTTCCTCGGCACCACCATCAGCACCTGCGATAGGCGCGTTGAACGAGTGCGACCCCGTGCCTGACCGCGCGGCGGCCGAAGGCGAAGCGTACTGAAGGGAGGTGGAGAAGGTGCAGGTCAGCGGTTGAAGACATGCCATTCAGTCTGGTCTGAACGCACCTCCATCTTCAGCGAACGACCGTCAAGCCGATGGTTGCGCATGTCAACGAGCGCGGCCGTCGCTTGAGCCGGCGTAAAGAAGTCGAGGAAGGCAAAGCTGTGGGCCCAAAAACGCACATCAAGGTCAGCTCGAGTTTGCGAGCGACAGGAGCGTGAGAGGCAAGCACGACGTACCCCTTGCATTTGCCGCTGTCTTGGAATTGGGCCATGCGGACCTTGCGCAAGCCGGCAGAGAAACCGACAAGTTGCTCGGCAGATTCCTCCTTCTTGCTCACTACCGGCTGCTCATCAGCCTCGCCCGAAGTAGCAGTCACACCCTCTTCGCCCGCCACTGTCGACTCGCTCTCGGGTAGGAAGCTGCTCCGGACCGCCTTCTGCGCATGTCGCTTGTTGTTCGCCAAGGACGTTTTCCAGTGGGCGTCGATGAGTTCGCGCATCGCCTCCTCGGTCGCCTCGAAGCCGAGATTGCCGACAAAGAGCGTGCAGCCCACAGGGTTGCGCTGCTTGGCGAGCAATGCCTGAGCCGTCTTGGATTTGGTCTGGCCTTCGGGGAGCGAAGCGAGGGCCGCCTTGGGTGCCTCAGGGCGGTTCGAGAAGTCGCTTCCGGCCTTGATCAAGAGCGCCCGGCCGTCTGGAAGCAGATGAGGTGTCAGATAACACTTATGAGGGAATGACAGAAATGCTGATGCAAGACGAACGTAGATGGCCCTCAGACAGCTTGACGGCCGCCTGTTGCGAGGCCCAGTTCGAGAAGTCGACATAGGCAAAGCTGCGCGATCAAGGCGAGGTGGTCAAGAGTCAGACACAACGTCTCAAGTCGCTTGCTACTCGAGTTGCTGGCAAAGAGGCATCGCCGCACCCCTTGTTGACGCCCGGCCGACCGCCCATGGCCTTGCTTCTCGGCATGTTCACCCGCGTGATGGTCGGCTCGGGCCGGGCTTTCTTGGGCACAGCACCCTCGGCCCGCTCGTCGGTCTCGCTCTCGGACGAAGACGCCGCGCTAGCCTCCTCAGCATCTTCACCGTCGTCTGCCGGCGTGGCCTTGCCCTTGCCTTTGCCGCCGAGCGTGAGCGCCGGCCGAAAGTATTCGCGGAGCTCGGCCTCGGTCGTTTTGAAGGCGAGGTTGCCGACCCAGACTGAGTACTTGCCCGGCTTGGATGCGTCGGCCGCAGCCTTACCCTTGCCCTTATCGGCTGCAGACACAACCGTCGAGGACGAGCTCGCACCGCCCTCACCATCGGCCCCAGCCGCAGGCTGCGGGTTCGCCTTGGCCTTGCGTAGGGCTGCGCGGGAGAGTGGCGCCGGCGCGTCCGGGTCGATCTCCAGCAGCGTGCCGTCGTCGACCTGGACCTTGGACGGTCCTCCCTTGACAGCGGCGGGTGCGGCGATCTCTTCGTCGTCGTTGTCGCTGGCGGCCAGCATCGGCTCGTCCGGCGAAGCGCTCGCCTCGGCGTCGACGGCGACGGCGGCGGTCGAGGTCGAGGCGACGGACTCCTCGTCGGCACGCTCCTCAACGGCGTGCTCGTCGGCCTTCTCGACGACGGTCGGCTTGGGCGTCTTGACCTTCTTCTCCTTCTTTTCCTTCTTCTCCTTTTTATCCTTCTTGTCCTTAGGCATGGCGGAGGGGCGTGGGTGTAGGTCTGGGAGTGCGCAAAAGGGGGTCGCCGAGCTCTCGACTTCTGCGCCTGCGCTCGCCCCCGCGGGCAGATTTGGGTCGCCTGCGCGCGCGCCCGCGCGGGTCGCAAGGCAACCCTAAGTTCCCCTCGCCCTTCGGCTGGCAAAGCGGCCGTCCCTTGCCATCAGCCATTCCCGACCTTAACTTCAATCCGACTCAACCTCGTACAAGGCATCCAGCAAGCACCCCGCTACCTGCCCTCCTCCCCTTAGCCTTCCCTTCCACAAAAGCGCCACCAAACCCTCGCGCGCACCCACGATGGCTTCCCCCGCCGCCGACCCCGCTCCGACCCAGCAGCCGCCTGCAGCTGAGGAGCCTGCGACCTCAACCTCCGCCGCCGGCGCCGAGGACGCGTCCGCCGCTGCTCCAGCCTCCGACAGCAAAGACGAGAATGTGATGCCGGCCTCATCGATTGAGGCTGCCAACCAAGCCCTGACTTCAGCCCTCGAAGCGGCGAACATCTCGAAGGCCGACGACGGGGCCGACGTTCTGGCCTCGGGCGAGGACACCGGAGTTCAGACCGTCTTCCACAACTCGACGACCTTCAACGTCAAGGTGCGTCTGAAGCTCATCTACGCAAGCGTCCGCTTTACATAGCCGTGCTGCCTCTCGGGTCTGGAAGGCATGGCAAGATCTCAGGGGTCCCTGTAAGGACCGAACCCTGACGTCAATTAAACGTCCCTGCTTTTTCTTCGCAGCACCCGCTATACTCGCCTTGGACGCTCTGGTACGAGTCGCCGCAGACCAAGAACCTGCCCAAAGCCGCGCCGCCCGTACGTTCGACCGCGTGCATTCAAATGCGCTGGACCAAGATCCGCAGGTGGGATAATTGCTTGAAAGCTGACTTGCCGCTGAGCTCCTCGGTCCTCTTTCCAGGCTGGCGCTGCGCCTAGCCACGGTGGGGGATGGATGGACAACGTCCGTCCGGTGGTCGCTTTCAACAGTGTCGAGGAGTTCTGGGGGTGAGTTCTCGTACCCCGGGAGGGCCAGCGGTCCCTCGACAGGGTTGCAACTAGGCCTCTCGGCAGCGACGATTCTCGCAAGTCGAGAGCCGCAGAGTGCTGACATGCGTACCTCTGCTCCTGCTTGCGCCATGCAGTCTGTACAATAACATCGTTCCGCCGTCGCAGCTGCCTCCTAAGGCCAACTACTACCTTTTCAAGGTGCGACTCCGAAATTGACTGCCTCTCGCGCTCTCAAAATGAGCCTACATGACTGAAACCGACGCACATCATGCTTGACGAATGCAGGAGAGCATCATTCCTGCTTGGGAGGACGATGCCAACAAGGACGGTGGAAAGTGGTCGATCCAGATGCCGCGAGAGAAGAACCGGCCGGTGATTGACCAGCTGTGGCTGAACACTGTGCGTCTGAGCACTCGCTCAGCCGACGGATCGTTCCCATCAGAGTCGTTGATTGACGACCAGAATTTGGCCTCCGGCTCCTGTTGCAGATGCTCGCTGCCATCGGCGAAACGTTTGAGACTCCTCTTGCCGTTGCCGACCCCTCGCTGCCGTCCGGTCCGCCGCCGTCGGCCGACCTCATCACCGGCGTCATCTTCTCTACCCGGCCCAACTTTTACCGGATCGCGATCTGGACACGGGCCTCGCCCGGGCCGGAGCAAGAGGCCGCGACCGATGAGCTCCTCAAGCGCATCACGCTGGTTGGACGCAACTTCAAGACGGCCGTCATGGGTTACGAGGAAGGAAAGCCGCTCGTCGTCGGCAGCGGAGGTTTCCAGACCGAGGTCGAGTTCATCAACCACCGCGACTCAGAGAAGAAGGACAAGAAGGTGCGTTTCTCGTGTCTTCTGCTGGCTGCACAGGTCGGGGCTGATGTCTTCTGCTCTCGCCACCCTTCCTGGCAGAGCATTCGCAAGATCGTCGTCTAAACGACCTTGCATGCGGAGAGCGAGAGCGTGCGCGGGGGAGCACTTCGGCCCAGGGACGCCCCTCCGGCCGATGCCTCTCAGGTGGTTGCGATGAACATGGACATCGCCATGCTGTTTTGCAGTTCGCCTTCGCATGAGGCGCGCTGACTGTCAACTGAAGACTCGGAGGAAGATGGCGCACAGACAAGGTCTGTAAGTCGCTTGCCGCCGCAGAAGCTACCCTGAGCGAGCCCTGTAAAGCACGCCGATCACAAACAAAGAGCTGGGCGCAAGAAGGCGAATAGCATCAATAAGCTATGTCTGATGGGGGTGGGGGTCAGTCTTGCGATGCTGACAGCGAGATACAGAAGACGGAACAAACCGTCGACCTTGCCTCGCGTCAGACAAAATCCTGGGACGATCCAAGAGCCGCACCCGCACTTCTGACCGGCCCAATCATAGTTGCCAAGCTTGACTTTGCACCGGCTATTCGGACAGGGGAGCTTGCCGGCAACGGTTGAGCCATCGAAGAGCGGTTGCATCCACCCCATCTGCGAAGGGACCCATGTTAGCACAGCCTTGAGGACATGTCGTGAGCCCTACACGCACCGGCTCGATGTAATATCCCGAGCACTTTGACTTCGGGTCGAGGATCGGAGGCGGCGTATATATAGCCTGCTGAACATGGCCGGTAGTGACGGTCGCTTGTTGGCCATAGCCGGCCGGTGCATCTCCGGCAGCGTCGTGGCTGTCGGCCGCGTCATCTTCAGCCGTCCCTGCCGGCAGGTGCAAGACGTGCTCTTGTAGGGCGAGCTCGCATCTACAAGGTCGTCGTCTCGTCAGCGATCTCTGAAGCCCATTCGACCGCCCAATTCTCGAAATGATCCTACCGGCAGCTGGCACACCGCAATTTCCTCCGCCGCTTGATGGTCGAAGCGCCAGGCAGGCCGGACGCCGTTGTGCGCGCAGGCATCCTTGCCAAGTGCGATGTGCTCGAGCCGAAGCTGCGACCAGCTGAAGACAGATGATGTGTCAGCAGATAAAGGAGACGAACAGCCATCCTGTGTGCGAGGCCGCAGAGGACCGACCGATCATGTCGCTCATCATGCGCTCGCGGTAGAAGGCTCGCGTAACCGGGTCATCGGCTGATACCCGGTAGCCGGCGCTTGCAAAGATCTCGAGCTGAGCTAGAAACGTCGACGAAGGCCTGGTCAGAGGGCTGGTCAGCTCCACATCTGATCTGCCAAGCCAGTCCAGAAGCGAGAGGTCCCGACGTACTGAACGCAGGGGCGCGCGACGCGGATCAGATCAATGGCTTCGTCGACCGACAGCCTCTGGGCCGCCATGAGGTAAGCAGCAACGACCGTCGCTGAGCGGCCTGTACCAATATAACAGGAGACGTTCCGATCAGCCGTGTGATTCAGGCCAGAATGGCAAACGTCACACACGCACTCATGCCGGCGTGACAGTGGACGAGAACGCCGCCGCCCTTGACGAGTCCGGTGCGGATCGCCTCGACCGCCTTGGGCAGGTGCGTCAGCAGGTCAGCGAGCTCGTCGTCGTCGACAGGAATCACATGCGCCTCAATGGTCTGCCAATATAAATTAGGAGATTCAGCTGGGCGCGGTTTGCTGGGCACATGTTGCGGTCGTCGGTACTGACAGCTGGAAGCTCGATCGATCCTCTGACGACGCTGACGATGGCCCGGATGTCCTGCGCAGCGAGGAGCGCGACATTCGTAGCGGCCTGGATGTCTCCAATCCATAGCCTTGGCGATACTTCGTCCATGTGAGAAACGCTAAGTGTTGAAGGACCCTCGGAGACAGCGGCCGGGACTAGCAGCGAGCTGGGCTCGTTGGCGGGCTCACTGATCGACACTGCAACCGGCAGGGACGGGGTCCCGTTTGGAGGACCGGCGACCGATATGGCTGCTAGTTTCAAAGGAGGTAGCAACGAACGTCCGGACAAGGGCACTATCCGATGGGACGGTGGGGACAACGAGGGCGAGATGGTCAAGTGCCGTGCGAGGGGGCTGTCTGGCGGAGGACTCCGACGAGGCGCTCAAGCTCGTCACGTCGTCCAAATCCGACCGGCCCGCGGGACATGGCTCGCGCGCACTCGTAGCGAGAAAGGAAGGTCATCAAAGATCGTAATAGCGTCGTCTCGCACACATCATCCGAACAGTCTCCTCACTCGAGCTTCTCGAGGTAGTCGAGCCGGTCGAGGACGACCGTCTTGCTCGTCTCCTCGATTTCGCCCGCGAGGAAGATCTCGTCGAGAATCGCGTAAACCTTGTAGAAGTTAAAGACGAGGTCGAGCTCGCAGACGTTTTGAAAGAAGGCGTCTGAGGTGTCGGCAGACGGTCAGAGGGGCGTCAGCGATGCGTCGGTACGAGGAGGCTGGGCGGGCAAAGCGCGTGCGTACCGAGGACCTCGACGAAGAGGTGGATCGCCTCGAGATAGGCTAACTCGTTATCGTTTGAGTCGACGCAGATGCAGAAGAACAGGCCGGCGTATCGCCTGCCGTAAAGGAGAGAAAGAGATGGAGATGGAAAGAGTAAGAGTGGGTCAGACGGTATTCGTCGGGCACTGGTAGGCTCGGCTGGCTGGCCTGCCAACTTTAGACGCACCGGTAGACGATCTTATAATTGCGGAACTGACGAGGACGGAGACATCAGCTCGATGCTTAATCTTAACGACCAAAAGGAAAGGACTAACCTCGACAAAGTTGGACTGGTACTTCTGATCTCTCGGCGCAATCAGGCGATGGACCTCGCCGCGTAGTCGGACCTGGCAAGGATCGCGTCGGGTTGCTCGCTTCGGTCAGCCGGCGTTCACCTCCACTAATGGGCGTCCCGTTTGCTGGCCAGTTCGAGAACACTCACCTTCTCATCGTCCTCGAATGGTACATACCACTTGCTAAGCCGCGTCTTGCCTTGCCTGTGAAGCCCAGCCCAAGGTCGAGACGGCCGCCATCAGCTGCATCGTTCGAGGCCTGCCGTCGAGTCGACCGGCCAGTCTGAACGCACCTGTTTTGGATGAGGATGAAGCGGATCATGATGCCAAGCGACGTTCGGCGAGGAGGGCAGAGCTGAGCGACGGGTTTTGAAGCTCTAGCTGGGGAGAGTGGTCGAGGGTTCAGAACAAGGGAGGGCGAGCTGGCGTTTAGAGAGGCGTCGCGTGCGCAGCCCACCGGCTGCTGCAGCAGCCCTTCTCGAGACCCTGTTGCTTCTTTCATCTACGAACGGCCGCAAACGAAGCGTTGGCCAAGCCCGCGAGTCAACCAATGGAGGAAAATGTGGCTAGTATTGACAATTGAATTGAGTCGGCTGATTGCGAGGGTGGGTGCAGCCTGTCGACGGCCCTGACCGGCCACCCTCGTGCGTGTCGCAACCGAGGCCGACCCGCCCGAGCGGCAGGCACGAACCAACCGACCGGTCCTCGCTGGCCCTTCTCTGAACGATCACCCTCAAGCAGACCTTTGACCAACAGCTCCATTCCCTTAGAACACTCACCCACCGGCGATTGTGAGGAAGACCACTCTAGGGAAGTGCGATGGCTCAGCCGACGTTGCACCTCCCTCAGCGGCCTCCGCCGGCAGCGACCAGCGCGGGCGACGCCTCGACGCCGCAAGCCACCAGCGGTAGCAGCAGCAGCGGCAGCCTAGTCGATACCTCCTCTGGCATGGCTCGCCCAGTGGCATCCGGCTCGCGCTCGGCTCCTCCAGCTCCGTTGGCAACCTTCCTTCCTTGGTCGCCCGCTGCACCGTCGGGCTTCCCGACGCCGTCCTTCGAGCAGCAGCAGCAGCTACCCCCGCCGCAGCGGATGTCACCGACGACGTCGGACAACGCGTTTGCGCCCCCGAGCCCGGCCCGGTCATCGCTCAACGTCTCGCAGTACTCGGCCGGCTCCATCTCATCATCACACTCTTTCCGAACGCTAAATGAGCTGCCTTCGCCGCCGCCATCGAGGTCAGGTCGCGGTTCCTTCGCCGCAGCAACCGGCGCCAGCCCGCTCCTGCGTCTTAGTCCGTCGACGAGCTTCACGACGCTACCGCCGCCTCTCACGCAGCTCTCGCTGCCACTTCCCTCGTCAGATCACCAGCGGACCGACTCGACGTTGTCCAATGCCTCATCGACGAGGACGTCGTCCTTCTTCGCTCAGCGCGTCTCAGTTCCGCCGCCGGCCCCGCCGCCGCCTCCCGGCGCCCTCGAACCAGGCAAGGCGCTTGCCCGCGCGGGCAGCGTCGGCCGTGCTGGGCTCGACTCGGCGACTGTCGCTCGGCTTGGAGTCGGTCTACCAGGCGGCGGCGGCAGCAATGGAGGTGGGAGGCGAGCGGATCACCCGCGCAGCGCGAGTGACGCATCATCTGGCCCTCGGCCGTTGCCGCTGTCAAGCAACGGAGCCCAGATGCGCGAGACGTGGGCTCACAAGCCTTATTTCGCTTTCGAAAGGGACCAGCAGGCAGCCCGTGCCGTCTCAGGCCCGGTTACACCTAGATCAGGCAAGATCACCGGCCTGCCTCCCTCAAGCAGCCCGCCGCCGCAGCATGCTGGTCTACCGCAATCGCACCTCGCTCATGCGACTGGAGCAGGCCTGTCGATACCGGAACCGACGGCGGGCGAGGTGCTCGAGGAGGAGGAGAAGCTTGAGCTCGACCCGGACGGTCGCGAGGTCGACGGTCGACGGAAGCGTAAGCGACGAAGGTGGCGTCTCGAGGGCGCTGTCGTCGGCCGGGGAGCGTTCAGCTCAGTATGGGGAGCCCGTGAGCTCGCCGACGGCCAGGACGAGCCGATCGCAGGAAATGGCATTGTCGCCGTCAAGATGATGTCAAAGGAGGCCTGTCGGGAGAACGACCGGACATTCACGAGCTTTGCGAGGGAGGTGTCGATCCTCAAGGTCAGCCTTAATCCTACTCAACTTGCCTTGCCTCTTGTTGTGTCTGCTTACGCCGTTACCTGTGCTCCTTTATGCAGCGGCTCTCGCATCCGGCCATAATCCCGCACTTGACCTCTTTCACGACGCCGACCCACCACTGCGTCGTCCTGCCGCTTATCCGCGGGGGCGAGCTCTTTGCCGTTATTGAGGAGCCGGCAAAGTGGGAGCGCGTCGGCCGAGGCTGGGTTAAGCGGGTTTGGCGCGAACTTGAGGCCGGCGTCGCCTACCTTCACAAAGCCGGCGTTGTTCATCGCGACATCAAGCTCGAGAGTGCGTCGCTTAGTCTACCTCTCAAAACAGCTGAAAACGCCGCTAAACCTGCCTATACCTTCTACAGATATCCTTCTCACCCAGCCCTTTCCACCAGTCTCCTCCGGTCTGCTCCGCCGCTCCGATTTGCCTCCAATATCGGCGCCTCTTATTCAGCTTACTGACTTTGGTCTCGCCAAGGAGGTTGGGCCGACGGATCCACCGCTGACGACCCGATGCGGGAGTGACTCGTACGCTGCGCCCGAGATCATCATGGGCCGCGAATACGACGGCCGCAAGACCGATAGCTGGGCCTGCGGGGTCGTCCTCTTTGCACTCCTCGTACGTTATCCACTCGGTTTTCCCGGTCAACCCAACCGCTTGCTAATACTCGCGATCGAATTTCTGTCAGACGCGGGCGCTGCCATTCGGCTCACCACCGGTCGATGACCCCTCGCTCGAATCATCGGCATCGCGGCGAGCCCGCATGCTTCGGATAGCTAAGGGCGACTATGCCTGGCCTTCGCCGCCCAGCTCGTCGAAAGCGACCGACCCTCCGGCCGTCGTCGCCCTTGCCGCGACCGGTCTAGCACCCGGCAACTCAAGACTTGTTGACGAGAGCTCTCGCCGGCTCGTTGATCGGCTCTTGACGCGCGAGCCGCAGAAGCGCGGCGTCGTTGGTTCGCTAGGCCTCGACGGGGAGTGGGGTCACCGAGAGGTGGAGGGCGACTGGCCGCCGTCAAGCGGGAGGTGACGGAGCAGGACTGACGAAACCCATCATCTGCGGCCATTTCGCTTGAGCCATCTATGTAATCATACTGCACGACCCTCCGTCACCGACAGCGCACCTTGAACACAGGCAGCGCACCTGAGAGCGAGCTGCGGCTGGCCGATAAGTGGACCTCCGCCGCTGTCAATACAAATGAGTTCGTCGACGACAACTGCTGCGCGCTCGCGCCGCCCCTCCGCCGTCGCGTCCATCGCGGCCCTCGCTCCAGCCCCTTCCCACCTCCTTCACGCCTCGGCTTACAGCTGAGCAGCTCCCGGCCACCCCAGCGATGCCCGTTAAGAAGGCCAGTCAGCCCAAACCTGGCCTGCAACGGACGGCCTTCCTTCGTGCCATTGCATCCAAGGACGGCGTCACGCACGAGCACGCGCTTCAGCTCGCAGGGCTCGCACCAGCTAGCGGCTTCACCCTAGGCTCGACTGCCGCACCGCCCTCTGGATACCCGAGCTCATCTCCGAAGGCCGGGCCGAGCCGCTCGCGACTAGCCGACGTCAAGGGCAAGGGCAAGTCGGCGTCGCCGATTGAGATCTCTGACTCGGAGGATGACCGCGACGGCGGCCGCGGCGGCTGGACGTCGTCGGCAGCTGCCGACGACGGTGTGGCCGCCTCGTATCAGCCGCACGTCTGCTCTCGGACCAAATGCGCCGGCAACCCGAATTGTCTGCAGTATCTCGGCCAGGAGAAGTGGACAGTCAATACCGGTTCGTCCTCATTGCCTCAGGCTGCAGTTGGAGTAAGCACACTCGCCGGCGAAGTGCATGCCTCGCCAGTCCCTCTCATAGGGGCTCGCACTGACCGGGAGCAAAGCCGTACCAACCGGCCCCCTGCCCATTCCCTTTGACTGCGACAATCTGCTCCGATTCTTCAGAGAAGGCCCGAGATTTGTTCCTGAGGGCGGCCCTGCCAGGCGGCAATCCGCTCAACCTTGCGCGCGAACCAGGCGCGCCGTGCGGGCTCCGCGTACGTCGCTGTCATCCGACTCCTCACTCAGGACGACTTGCTGACGAGCCTTGTTGATCATCCATCCGACCAGAATGTGAGCTGCGCGAGACGTCTGCCGGCCCTTGAGAGTGTCATCGTAAGAAGGCTGACTCTGCCTTCGTCTTACGCCCGGTCGTCCCGGCAGCTCGGCGCGACGTGCTATGCAAACGCTCTCCTGCAGACCTGGTATCACAACGACGATTTTAGGCAGATAGTCTATTCGATCAAGCCCTCGGCTACCGACAAGGCTGGTCTCCGCGTTCGTCTTCGCCTGACCGAGCTCTGTCTTCCCCGCCTGAGGTGCTGACGCTCGGCTCGATTCACGCTCGCTTTTCGGTAGTCAACGCCCCTCTATCAACTTCAAACAGTCTTCCACAGCCTCGAGGCGTCCTGCCAGAGTCACTTCGACCCGAGGGGACTCATAGAGACGCTTCAGCTCGAACAAGGCGAGCAGCAAGATGCGCAAGAGTGAGTCAAGCCTCCCCCCCCCCTCTCAGACCGCGCACTGACCTCACACTGACCATCGTGCCTTGACCTATCGACACAGGTTTTCGAAACTCTTCCTCGACCTCATCAGCAAATCCGTTCCGACCCTTCCGGATGCGACGAGCCAAAACATCGTCGAGGCGCAGGTGCATCACGACCCGGCTTACCAATGGTTACGTGAAGCTGATTTGTCGATGCTTGGCGTCTGCCGCAGTTCGGAGGCGGCCTTGAGTATGTCACGAAGTGTCGCATATGCAAGTACGAGAGCCGGCGGGAGAGCACCTTCACTGAACTTGACCTGACAATCGAGGTCCGTCCGTGCCGACTTGACCAGGCGTAAGCGTTTCGTGCTGACACTCTGACCCCGCGATCTGCAACTTGAAGTCGGACAAGGACGTCGACCACCTGCTCGCTCAACTGCTCAAACACGAGTTAATGAGCGGCGATAACAAGTGCGTGGTCTCAAAAGCACTCAGCTTTGTACGTTTCTGATTCGAGGCTTGTTGCCGTAGGTACGACTGCCCGCGCTGTAAGCGGCACCGCGACGCGATGCGCTACACCGAGATCAAGAGCCTGCCGCCGGTCCGTCCTCTATCCTTTACACGATCCGGCTGCGAGATCCCGCTGAAAAGCTGAGGTCTCGCTACTCAGACGCTCAACCTTTCACTGCTTCGTTTCATCTACGATGCCGAGGTCGGCGACCGCGTCAAGACAAAGAAGGTTGTCCGCTTCCCGCCGTCGATTGACATGCGGCCATACGTCACTGGCGGTGCCGAGCAGGGCGAGTTCATGTTCGATCTCCGCGCGGTTCTTGTCCACAAAGGCGAGTCAGCCGACTCGGGCCACTATTGCGCTCAGGTCTACAACACGCTGTACGGCTTGTCATCTCTCTCTCGCAATTGACAGCAGACCCTGACTGAGTCCCTCCATGTTGCACCGTCGAAACTCGACCCAGCGACGACGTTTGGTACGAGTGCGACGACGAGACGGTGCTCAACATCACGCCCCTCACGCCGCCAGCGCGCAAAGGGCCCACCAAACCAGAGTCGATGGCAGCGCCAACGTTCGGAAGCCGTTGCCCTGTTTCTGAGCCGCATCGGTCACCGAGGACAGCCGTTAGCAAGCTACCTTCATCGGGGCAGTTCCCCGACGCCGGACTTTCGATATCGCCTAGCAGCCCTATCCAGCCGACAAACACGGAGGCCGCACTCAACAAGCTCCTGCAAGCGTCTAGCTCATCACCGCTCAAGAAGTCAAGCAAGAGCGATGTCCCGCCATGGGTCACTCCTCAAGAAAGATCGAAAGGGCCGATCTCGCTCGACGGGTGCGCCGCGCAACCCTGCTCTGCCGCTTCGTCGAGCTCAAAGCTAACAGCCTTTCTCCTCCACGGCGCAGTACAACGGACAACAGTGATGATAGCGATCTTGAGCTCAGACCGCGGCCTTCATGGTGGAAGCCGTCTTGGAGTCAGAGTGTGCCGGAGCACGAGCACGCTCTAGCAGCACGCTCGCCACCACAACTGTGAGTTGCGATCGCCACTCTTGCGCTGGTCGTCAACTTTCCATTAACAAGGGTTTGCGGTACATATCGTCCAGAATTCAAGATTGCCTCAGCTCATCCGCCACCATCTCGCATGCAGAAGGCGGCTTTTCGCAGCGCACGCACGGCAGCGGGAGAGTCTCTTCCAAGAAAGTTTCGAGTCTCGAGAAGTCGCGCGACCTTCAAGCATCGAAGGACGCTTACATGCTAGTCTACCAGCGTCGGTTGCCCTCTGACGCTATGGACGTCGAGCCGATTGAAGCACCGGCGTATGTCCGCAAAGATATTGAGCGCCGGAATCTCGCCTGGTCGACGGCCTGCCAGCTATGGGAGCTCAAGTGCGTCTCATCTTTGCAACAAGACTGATTCAGAAGTGAGGCTGACGCCTTTTTTGCGATCGCTCCTGCAGAGAAGAGGTTGCACTCGAGGCGTTCAAAGAGATCCTTGAAGCAAAGAAGGCCATCTTCGACAAGTGGGAAGTCGATAGCTTTGATGAGGTGCGTCTAGCTTGAAGGCTGCTTATGCGCATATGACTATGTTGTAATCGACTGATTGGCATTCCACACACTTTTGTGCAGACCGCCTACATTTTCGAAACGGCGGACCTGACCGCCTGGGTCGACCAGGGACTATGGGAGAAGTCACCAAAAAAGGGCGACGGCAAGATGGAGGCGAGGCCTTCTGACACGTCAAAGGAGGACTGCAACAGTACGTGTTGCTGACCGATGTGTCGCTCATGCTTGACGAAGACTCATGCAGGCGCGCACTTAGGATCGACAGGCCGCTTGGACAGATCCAGGCCGGACTGTGGTCCGACGGTCGAGCCGGTTGCATCCCTCGTCGAACTTACGACTCCGACCAACGACCTCGATCTCTTCGCGCTTCCGCCAGAACAAGTGACGCCCGGGCGACTTGCCGATGAGTCCGCCGTCGAGACCGCCCGGGAAGCTTATAAGAGGCGTCTCCGGGCGAGCGCATTGGCGAGGCCGCTCGGCGGCGGCACGATCTGCTCGCATGGAAAGATTCGCTCGCTTTTGCCCGAGGCGCTGAGTATCAAGCGCGTCAGCTCGGTGTGTCTACAGTTTCGCTCTCAGTCTTCATTGTCTTCGACAAAGCTGATGATCCTGAACATCTTGCGCGTCCCAATGCAGATAGCGGTCGACCGACTCGTGCGCCTGGGCTGCACCCTTGAGCCAGGCGTTGAACGCATTTCTTCCACAAGCCTCTGCCTGGAGTGCGCGCGCGGGTACTACCTTGGTACAGCATGAAGTTCTCCCAATGCGTTTGAGGGAGCCCATTGGCTGACATGCTGTTGCATCTCTGACCTTTTGCTTTCAGCCAAGACGATCCGGCGGCAGAACGAGGAAATCGTGGCGACTTTCAAGGAACTAGACGACGATCCGGCGCATGGCTTCTGGATGTCTCGGGTTTGGTGGCGGGACTTTGGCGGGCAGAAGGGCAAGGGATCGGCTGGCATCGCCGATCCCACTGACGACCAGTACCAGCCGCGTCTGTCCAAATTATTCTGTCGTTCCGGATTCGAGACGCTTCCGCTGACCCTGCGAGTGCGCTCGCGGCCTCAGATGTCTTCTGTCAGCACGGCGAACTCGCGACCGATCGGTCCGCCCGCCGTCTGGTCAATTCAGACGTGCGTTGGTCACTCGGCTTCAATCCTGACCGTTTGCTGCTGTCGACAGCTGCAAGTGCTGACTCTCATGATCATTTCGTTGTTCGCCCTTTCCAGGCGTTTCGCTTTTTACAGACGATTTTCGAGGGCCTCATGGCGCCGGACAACACGTCTGCCGAGTGTGGGATTTGCACACTCGGCCTGCGGCCTGGCCTCGAGAAGGCTGAGGAAGAGAAGGTCGGTCATGACTTATGTTCCCGCCGGTGAGGTGGCTCGTTGATGACCCTTCCTGCCTCGTAGCGGTTGCTCGCGAAGCTTCACAAGCGTGCCATTGATCATGCCGGCCACAAGGAGAAGTCTTTGGTCCTCGGCGCTCTTGTTAGTTGCCTGCATCCAAGACTTGGCCTGCCAACATTGCTGACATGCCATCATGTCCTCTGCCGTCGGCGTCTAGGCGATGGTCGACAGAGACTTCCTGGAGGTCTGTCGCTGGACTCTGCTTGCTTCACCGACGGACGTCTCACTGACATGCTGCTACAACCTATGCCGAGCAGTCTTGGTACCGTTGGACGAAGGCGCCCGCAAGCTGGGCGCGACCAACGACCATCGCCACGCAGCAGTTTATCTGCCCGCACGACAAGCTCGTCTTCGATCTGGCGAACCCTCGCGACTTTGCGGACCCAAGCTTTGCCTTTGTTCATGTCCGCGAGTGGGAAATTCTCTCGACTGTGTGCGTCAGCGTGCCATTAGAATTGCTCACTTTCTGTCGTATCGTGGCGCTGATTGCTCTTCCGCTGTTCACAGCTACGACCACGGGCCAGCCATTCTCGTCGAGTACGAAGAGACGAACCTGATCGACCCGTGGGAAGCTGGCATGGGGACGTGCCAGATGTGCCGGCGCGCTAGGTACGTAAAATTGCTCTTGCCCCACTTCGCGAAATGTGCCTTCTGACACACCGTCGCTCGAAGACTGCGCAAAACGCCTGAGGGTCCGATCGATGTTATCGTTGTCGATTCGCCCGAGGCGATCGCCTCTGCAGCCGAACAGCGTACAGCTTCCCTTCTCACAGGCCGGACAGCGGCCGGTGGTCGCAAGTCGAAGCGTAAGCGCGGCAAGAAGAAGGCTAAGGACGAGGTTATCGAAGTCATCATCGAGCCAGGTGACACGGTCAAAGATGTCAAAGTTTCGGTCCGTCGCAACGCACCCTTGCAGAACCGCTCTTTCGCGTGGACCAGGACTGACGCAACTAACTTTTCTCCCGTCAGCTCGCGGGCCTGCTTGGCACGAGCGTCCTTTACCTCGCCTTGTACAAGGATCAGAAGGAGCTCGATGATGCATCTAAGTCGATCAGAGGTCGGTCGACCTGCACAACTACTCGCGAGACTCTGGTGTCATGACTGACATCCGCTCTCAGAGGTCGACATCGTTGTCGGCGACTGCCTTTTCGTCGTCCGGCAGGGGGACATCGACGAGGACGAGCAGGAGCAGCTCGCAATCTCTGGCGTCAGCGTTAAGACAGCCCGCCGTCTGGCCGCCACCGACCGGGGCGCCGGATTCGGCGGTACTCTTCTTACCGGCGGACATGGTGCCGGGTCCAAGCCCACCAGCGGCTCGGCCGCATCGATGCTAGGATCTGAACCGCCCGAGCAGTCTGGCCAGTCCGCAGGCGCTACCCGCGGCGGTCGCTCACTGACGGCAATCGCGGCTGACCTCGAGGCCGGCGCGGACGTGACGGCGGCCGAAATGAACGCAATTTCACGTAGCCTCGGCAGTAACGACCTGGTCAAGGATAAAAGCCTCGCATGCGAGCGGTGCAGTGAGTTCCTGATCGTGGGCCTCGCCGTGCGCAAACCGGAGCTGATCCGCTTTCTCGGCCCTTCGCTAGCATTTGTCAACGGTACGTCGTCTGCTGGATCTCCACAACCCGGCTAGTCTGCAGCGCTGACTGTCTCCTTCTTCCGCTTTGACTCCTGATCCTGACAGAACCTGGCGCGGCGACCTGCGCTATGTGCGAGGCGGCACTCTAGCTCGATTCCCAGTCTGTCTTCGACTCTCGTGTCTTGATCTGCCCCGCTTCCTTGGACGACCCTCACGCCCTTCACGATCGCTCGCCAGCCTCTCGGCGAGCGCGCTCTTCGCACTGAGCTGCCTTAAAGAGAGGCGAGATACCGGGTTGCTTCTTGCGGGAGGCGACCAGGTCGCGTCCCTTTCTTTCCCTTTTCCTGCTCACCACCTGTTGTAACCATCCCACCGCCACTCGCCCTCGCCCTTCCCTTCTCGCAAGCTGGGACGGTTGCCCTCGATGATCTTCATGTCTCGACAGCCTGACCTTGAGCATACTGGGTTCAAGAGCGCCTGCGCCGGGTCGAGCACCCGTTGATAAGCTGACCCATGCCCACCGAGCTCACTATCACGGCCCATGCCAGTTGACACGCACGTAGGCTCGGCACACACTGACACGGTTGGTACGACTTACACGCCCTGCGAAAACACCAGTCGCGGCCCTTTCTGCTTCGCGCGCGCCAGCCCTTTCTCGAACGACTCGCCCCTTGCCGTCTTGACCCCGCCGGACGACTGCGCACTCCGCCCGTCGGCGCCCCACTTCCGGCCGTCAGCCTGGCCTCGTCCTTCTTTGCGCTTGACGGGCGGAGCTGCCACAAGCGAGCGATCGTCTGAAGGGTCGAGCACGTGCCACCTCGCTCGCCATCTCCCGCCCGCCACCTCTCACCGCTCCTCCGCTACCTTCGCACAACCCAAACCCCCATCTCAACGGTCACTACCGCCCTCTTCCTGCTCCCTCGTCACGGATGCGAGCTGCGCAGCCGAGGCCGCGAGATCGGTGGCGAGCGCGGCCCGCTGCTCTTCCGCCTTTTCGAGTGCCGCCTGGAGGTCTTCGATGGAAGGGGCCATGACTGTGAGCGATCTGGGAGGCCGAGAGGGACGAGAGGCGGTGTGACTGGCTGGAGGGGAGAGGAGCGGGCTGGTGGTTAGAGCCCGGCCGCTCTCTCTCGCCCGGAAAGTCGCTGCACGAACGCAGGCGATCTGCCTACGCGTCTCGTCCCTCTCGGCCTTACAGATCGCTCACAGTCATGGCCCCGTCCATCGAGGACCTCCAGGCGGCACTCGAAAAGGCGGAAGAGCAGCGGGCCGCGCTCGGTTCGAGATGGCCTTCCGCCCTCGTAGCGAGCAGTACCTGTCCGAGGAGGTGTGGGTGATACGCCAATTTGCCGGCACACGGCGACTCTGCCCCCGTCCAAACCGACGCCGACTGGGTCCGCTACCAGTGCCCTGAAGACGTCCGACCTCCTAGCTTCGTCGACGACCGCAACCTGGCCGTCATTCACATCACCGACTGAATCCGGCCTCTACTCGCTCCAGGGCGCTCATCCTCTACGCGCTCGACTTGCTCGACGGGTTAATCATCGCCAGCATGTGCGTCCAGCGAAAGGGGTATCAGGTGCGGCGAGCACCGTGCACACGGACTGACGATGAGATCGTCCCCTTGATCAGCGACCGCATCGATTGACCGGCGGGAGTGCGTCTGGCTGCGACGGCGGCCGCAGCGCCAGAAGGCGGAGATGGTCGGCCTCGCAGAAGGCAGCCGCGAGGTTTTTTGAAGGGGAGGCCGGGTCCGTGCTCGAAGCACTTGAGGGCCGCCATCCAATCATAGTGCTGTAGCCAGAGGAACATCGTCGTAGCCGAACCCGTCCGGTAACTCCAGTTGACGTTGATGCGGTCACCGATCAAGGGGCGATCGATCTGGTCGCCTCCCTCAAGAATCAGCCTGATGTCTGGCCTCCCTCTCAGCGAGCTTAGCGCGAAAAGTGGCCTGCGTCTAATGACATTTTCTATAACCTCACGACCCCGCTCATGCCGCCCAGAAGGGAATCGAGCCGACAGCAACACTCAGCAAGAGGGTGCCGACCGTCATTAGCAACGTCGGCCGGGCGGCCTTTGGAGGTGTCTCCTTGCGACCTGTGATGAGAGCCTCGAGCCCCGCGATCGCGCTAAGGCTTCCAACGACCTGGAGGCCGCCGCTCGGTTCGGCACGTGCGCTGAGCGGACAAACCGACATTGCCGTCCACGATTGCCAGAGCGCGTCGACTTTCTGAGCCGGTGTCGGCGTCGGCAAGCCCGGTACGTCGATGACAAGAACCCACAAGGCGTCGTAGCCGCCAGCTGGGAGGAGGGAGGGCAAAAGAGAGGGCGAGGTCAGGCCACACCAGAGGTGCGACTGACCGCAGGTTTACGAGACGCACCACCGGGAACGCCGCAGCCGAGGACGCCTTCGCACGCAAGACACGCGTCGAGGAGCTTTGTCTGGCCATCGGGTTCGATTGGCACACCAGCGAGCTCACCCATGCCCTTCATGGCCGCACGGATCATCTATGAAGGAAAAGCGATCTGTCAGTTGTCGGCGCTGCAAGGGAAAGCGATCATGGAAGAAGGCCCTGAAACGCACTGAAGCTCGTGCCCGAGCCGACTTGAGCGCCTCGATCACCGGCTTGAGGTGTTCTGGCGAAGTAGGTCGTCCCTAAGAGGCGGCAAAGGGACCGATGTCAGCAGACCATCATGAAAAAGGCAGGGGACAGCATATCTGGACGCACCTTGGGTCCGGCAAACCACCGCAGACCTTCCTCATATACGCTTGGGTCCTGCTCGGCCAGCGTCCGCAACGTGCCAAAGCGACCGGCAAGGTCCTCATTGAGGCGCGAAAGTGTGCTCCAGCTGAGGTTGGCTGCAGAAGGGTGAGAGAGGGCGGTTAGCGTTGAATGCGATAAGATGAAGTGATCTACATAAGCGGGGCGACTGACCAACTTCGCTGCTCTCCTTGCGCCACTTGAGCACCTTGCCGACGAGCGAGGGTGTGTCGGACCCGGCGTCGACGTCAGCGAGCATCAGCCGCGTGTGCGGCGGCAGCGCAAAGGGCGTAACCTCGTTGGTCCAACGTGGATTGTCGGCCCGGAGCGCCGGCAACAGCGGAGTCGAGGGCTGCATAACATCAAGGGGGGCGTCAGATGATACGTCGGTAGCAGGATGTCATGCACAGGCAACGTACCGTGCTCTCATCCATGAGCTCGTCGAGCGCGTCCGGACCAAACTTGCGATAGACTTGGCTTCCCCAGACGGCACTGCTCACGTCGAATCCACTGCCGACCTTGCCTTGCGCGAGGCAGTGGCAGTATTGGGCGACGTTATGAACGAGCGCCATGTGGCTGTTGTCGGCCGGCGAGGCCGCGGAACCGAATGCCGATTCGGGCACGGCGCCGAGGTGGAGGAGCAGAGCCGAGCAGAGCGACGTGATGAGCGCCGCTGAGGAGCCAAGACCCGTCTTGTGGACGTTGACGAGCGTCGTGTTGGTCTTGGAGAAGGCCGGCAGCGATGGAAGTGACTTGGTTGACAGGGGGAGGCCCAGTGCTTCAAGCTGCGGGCCAAAGGAGAGCCGAGAACCACGGCGAGCTCGTCGGTCAGCTTGGCAGTCATCTCACTGAGCTGCTCGCTGGACCGCACCTGAGCGCGCTGCGAGTAAAAGTCATTGTCACCGGCGATGACGATCTCCATGCCGCCCTGGAGCGCCTGCCGGACGAGCGCCTCGCCGACGAGCTCGCCGGCGACGTGAAGCGTCTTGTCGAGCGCAATCCGGACGAACTTGTTGCCTTGTCGCTCGGCACCCTCAGCAAAGACCTCGACGAGCGAGCCGTCGGCCAGCTGCCGGTACGTCCACTCGGCCGCGATGAACTGCGGGGATCGAACTGTTATCGTCCCGGCCAGGGGCTCGCCTGCCGGCGTTAGAACCGAGGTGAAGAAGCGCGAGCTGGTCGAGACGACGAGCCCGCGGTGAGCCGGGTCGAGCACGAGGTAGCCGCCGGCGAGCAGGACCTTGCCGGGGGCCGAGACAGTCGTCCGCTCAGATGTCCGCTGAGAGCTGGAAGAGGCAGCCATGCTGGGGATCTCTTTGTGGAGGGGTGAAGGTTGAAGAGTCGGGAAGGGGCTACCGCGAACTTAAGTCGCGTCGTCGTTGTCGTCTGCGCAGTCGGTTCCTGAGTCGTAGTACGAAACCCGGTACGCCACAGGCGATTTCTCGGCCGCATCCTATCATACCGCTCACCATCCCGCATTGTTAGACTCGTAGCGCCCCAGAGCGTGTAATGAGGTCATCCGGCAACATGCAAATCCAAAGCAGATCCTTCTGCTGCCACCCAGTACAGCCGCGTCAAGATGACATTGGATCGGGACAAAAAAAGACCTTGTTGACCGACGACATGTTGGAAGACACACGGGAGCGCGTCCTACGACTGTAGCCTCAGGCGATCCTGAGCCGACGCCGACCGGCACTCTAAAAACGCACGCGGTTCATCGGCTCGCCGCCGAAGCCTCGATCCGAGCTCAACGACGTGTGAGAGGTGGACAAAGGGACATAGCCATTCAGCTTGCTCGCCGAATCGCGCAGCTTGTGCGTTCGTGACCGCGTGGATGACTCGGCGTCTCCTTCATGGCGGTAACTGCACGGGTA
Source organism: Cystofilobasidium macerans (assembly GCA_014825765.1). NCBI lineage: Eukaryota > Fungi > Basidiomycota > Tremellomycetes > Cystofilobasidiales > Cystofilobasidiaceae > Cystofilobasidium > Cystofilobasidium macerans. Next base: position 35,233 of record MVAP01000035.1, on the reverse strand, counting down.
GCGTTTGTAGCGGTCGAGTGCTAGGACTGCGGGCGAGGGGGGGCCGGAGCAGGAAGCTGTAGCGAAGGAGCCCCCGGGGGTTTTTTGGGGGGAAGGGGGGGGGGGGGGGTCGCTGGTCTGCTGGGCCAGCGGGCAGTAGTGATTCTGTCGCACGCACGGCTGGAAAGCAGGAGTGGCCGCGTAGACCGGCTACTTGTCCAAGGGATTGTAAGAGGGAAAATGATCGCTACGGCCTGTCTGACGCTGGCGGAGCATCATTGAGAGCCGAGTGATACGAGGGCGCGGTAACATTCGGGACGGCGCTTTGGATCGCCCACACTAAGCGTAAAGGACGAACAGGTCGGACGACCAAACTCCAAGGCAAGCGAACGGAGATGGGTCACGGGGGACGCCCAGTGCGAGGCTGGCCCATCACCGGCGTTGCCATTGTCCTGAGCTTCGGCTGCGAAGGCTGGATAGCGGCCGTTGAATCGAGGCATGACCGAGTGCGAGCCAGCACCGGCATCGTCCTCCGCCGGAAGGTTCGAGTTGAGGTCGTCCGCCGCCGTCGACGCAACCTTCGCCTGGAGGGTCTGGCGAGGTGGGCGACGCGAGGCGCGACGGGGCGCGGGGTTGTCACCGGGCTGGCCTCCTACATGGGCCGCAAGCCGGTCAAGAAGTCATCTGAAGCACTGCAGATGGCCGTCTAGGGTCTGGACACGTTGCTGCGGTCACCCTTGCACGCCGGCAGCGCTCGGCAGTGCTCAGCAAAGAGGCGAGAGAGGGGCGGTGGCATGGGCAGCAAGGGGCGCGCGCGCGACGGCTCCCCTCGATCCTAAACCACCGCCGATAGGCAAGACGGAGGAGTCCAAGATTCTAGTCCCAAGCGTTCGACTCGAGAGCAACATCTTGCCATGCGCTGGACCGCTACGAGTCCGACAAAGTTGGTCTGAAGATCGTCCGATCAGAACTGATGGGGGAAGCGACTTCATCAACCTCACTGACTCAATCCGCATCGCACTTGGAGACGCTGTGAGTCACGGATTTGTTGGTAGGGAGACCAGACGACGCAGCTCACAGCGATGCGATGCACTTGTCCCACTTGACGACCAGGGGACCACTCTCTGTTTATGCTTGCGTCACCTGGCCAGACCGGCCGACCGGGTGCGTTCGATGGCTCTAAACCTTGCTCTTCCCCGACCGAAGTCTTTGCAACCCCGCACGGACGTCGGCGCGTCTCTCCCCGCACTAAGTAGAGGCCGTCGAATTAGACCCCGGCCGAACCGCTCCCTTGGGTCTGGAATTTCTGGCTCGATCGCCGCTGAGACAATCGACTCTCGCTGACGACGCCAGCGGGACCCGACCCTTTGATACGGCACGCCCCGTCTCTCTCGCGTGGCCTTCGGTTGCTGAGATCAGCCCCCCACCTCACCGAGCTTGCAGCCTTGCGGCCGCCCGCTCCTCATCAGTCGAGAGCCTTGCTTTAATATTCCGGTCGGATCCTGCATACGACTGGCCTTTCCCATCCGGCCGTTCTACCTGGCTGAAGCATCTCACGCACGACCTCTCTCGCAGCTCAACACAGGTGACAGCTGCTGGACGACGACGCTAAGGGACAAGCAAAAGCCAGGCTGGCCCCGACGTAGCAAACGAAGCGGCGGCAAGCAGCTCCCGTTTGCTCTCGCACCATCGACGGACGGCGTCGCGGCCACCGCGGGCTTTCTATAGCTCTACGGCAAACGCCTCCGTGCCTGTTCCGGCCGCCCCCCAGGATCTACTCCCGCCCCCGTGCGACCGTGTGCTCTCCCCTCTCGCTCCTCCTCGGAGACAGACTCGCACGTCAAACGACCACCGACCGGACCCTCGCCGTTTGGGCCGTCCTGTTCTTCCTTCGCCTCGACGCCCACCTCTCGCCCCCCTCCCCCCTTTGCCTTTCGAACTTCCTTATCTCAACGATGGGCTCAATTCAGCGGCCAGCGGCCACCAACACCTTTCTCGGCACGCCTAAAGACGCGTGAGTCTGCCGCCCGCCCACGGCCACGGCCTAAGGCCGGAGGGAGCCGCCGAAAGCAATCGAGCTGATCCCGCTTGGGCCTGTCACCCTCTGGTCGTCTTTGCTCTCGTTCTTCGCAGGCTACTCATTCTCGAGGCCGTCCGACTCGAACGCCTGCCGCGAACGACGCGTAGACTGACCCGCTCGGAGCGCGACGCTCTCATTGAGGACGGCACGGTGCGTCCGAAGGGCTCTTGCAAGGCTCTAATGCATTTAGAAAGCCCGATCAGTGGCTGACCGGAGTTTCCGGCCGCTTTCGTCCGATTCGCCCGGCCGCACCCAGGTCTTCGTTTGGGAGGAGCGTACGTCCAAGTCCTTCATTCCTACTTCTACTTCGTCCTCGATCGCTGACTACTGGTCGGCTTCGCTTCGTCTTTCAGAAGAAACGCAGATGCAGGTACGTCATGCCTCTTTACATATGTCGTGGCGCGCGTCCCTCCTCCCCCCCCCCCCCCTTCCAGCCTGATCAAGCGCCGAATCGATCTCCCTCAGCGATGGACCGACGGCAAGCGGTGGTCTTGCTCGCGCGTCATGGGCGAGTTCCTCGGCTACGAGCAAGTCCTGCCGAATGAAATCCTGCCTGGCGTTCGCATGAGGTGCGCAGCTGTCGACCTCGTCCTTGATCACGGCGCTGCCCGCTTGCTGACAGTCTTGGCGTTCTTGCGCCCGACATCGTCTACAGCAGCAGGGCCAGTCGACTCGAGGGCGGCCTCATCAAGCAAACGTACTCGGCGACCCTGCTCTCGTACGTATGGCTGCTGTCGCTCGAGCAATCGAGCGGTTGTTTGTTTGATCCTGCCGCTGATGGGACCCCTGTCTGCACTTCACTTTCCTTTTCACTCTCCGCAGCGATACCGAAGGCTCGGCTAACAAATACCGTGAGTGATCGTCCCTCCGTCCGAGTTCCGACGCCACCGCACGAGACCTACTTTGGCGCTTGCGAACAGCGCGCTTGGAGCTTTCCCCGCACTGCTCATCCGCGGCGCAGGCCGGCCAATACTGTTCTCGGTATCGGTCGGCTCGTTTCAGCCCCTTGCTCTGCTCTTCTGACTTCCCTTTTTACTCCATCGGCTGCTTGCGGGGTCCACTTCTCGACCGTGGCGTCGCGTGGGCACCTCTTTGAGCCCTGAAAGGCTGACCCGTCCGTGGCCGTGTCTCTTCCTTCTACGCTCTCCCTCGTCGACCGCCATGCCAGACATCATCTCCTACCACCGCGCCCACTCGATCGACTCGTTCAGCCGGCCGTCGCACCAGCCCTTCTACGCGGATCTTGACCTCTCGCGCTGGCGGACGACGGCCAGCCTGAGTCGTGGCCAGTCGCCACCGGCCAACGCGCTTTCGTCGTCGTCCCAAGGTCGTCGACACCGCTCCGATACGATCCGGCCACCCGCCTCAGCCTCTTCGGCGACAAGCCACGGCGCGAACTCACGGCGTGGCTCTCGCTCAGCAAGCGGCGGCAGCGACTCAGATAGCCGACCGGCGTCAGCCTTCGACTACCATCAGCAACAGCGTGAGCAGCAGTCGCTCCAGCAGCAGCAGCAGCAGCAGCAACCTTTGGCTCAACATTACCAATATGCATCGGCCTCGCGAGGAGCGCCGTCATTCCCTGCGCCCTATGCGCCGACCGATCGGCCGTTGCAGGCAGGGCCGTTTGCTTTCCCCCCGCCGCACGGCGGCTACGACCCCCGGACGAGCTCGGTGCCCCTGCCCGAGTACGCAGGCGAACCCTATCGCTACCACCCCTACCGACCGCCGTACGGCTCAGCCCCGCCCTCGCTCAAGGCCAGCAGCTACCCTCCCCGACGGGTCATCAGCCCCACTCCCTCGCTCATCAGTAACGCGACGACCGACTCGTCCCGCTGCTCGTCGCCCAAGACCGCCTCATCTGCCGGCCCTGGCTCGCGGCACGGTAGTGGTGGCGGTAACCGACTCTGGCCGACGTCGAGGCCGTCACCTATCGGCAGCCGGGACGCACGGCACGCATCTGCCGCCATCCCAGTGGTCGACTTGCTCCTCCCTTCTGCTGCGCTGCCCACCACCTCTGTCGCGTCGGCTGATCTCAAGCCGCAGCCTGCGATGCCATCTGCCGTCGAGGAGCGCCCGCCGACTGGCCTCAGCCGCGGCTACCTCTGGCAGACAGGGGCGCCCGTCCAAGACCGTTCGCATGTCCGCCTTGGGCTCGATCCGGAGGATGAGCGGATGCTTAGCCGGCTTCAGTTCCGCATCTGATATGCTCTGTGCGTGGCATGCCTTTCAGGAACAGCAGAGAACTCAGGCGCTGACCTCCTTCGCTCCGTTGGTTACTCGAATAGTTTTCGTGCCCAACACTCACAGTCATCATCTTACCGTCTCGCCGACTTCGCTCTTGCACCTCGACTTTGCTTTGCTTGCTACCTGCCACCTACTGTATCCCTGCTTCCCCTTTCACGAGTCCGTCTCTTTGCCCGCCCCGCAATCGTTTGCTCTGCTCCCTTCGAAACCTGTACGATGAGATACCTGTGCATGCTTGTTGCGTGAGCTCAGCTTTTCACGTAGCGATCAAAGTGACTTCCTATCGACGACAGCGATTCGAGGCGAATGAGCACATCGGAGTGAGCACGTAGATTGACCTCCCTCCCTGACCTTGCCGGCCGCAACTCGGTGAAGCAAACGGGAGTCGACGCTCCATGCGACCTCCGCTTTGGCTTTTGGCCTCGTATACTCACATCTGTTTACTCGAAGTGGACGAGGAAATGGCGCATGTCATTGTCGCCCGATGCGAGTCGTTATCCTCGACTGCCTTTGGCGCTGGGACTGTCGGCTGGGCAGATCCACGCAGCGATTACTCGTCGTCTGGCTCAAAGAGCCACGGCAGGTCATCCCGGTCGTTGAGAAAGGCGATGCCGAGCGCTTATGTGCCGAGAGGGCGCCATTACTCGAACTCGAACACGATGCGCTTGACGAAGAAACGACCTTCATCCCGATTGAATTGGCGCGCGCAGCAGCCGTCGCTCCCGCGTCATCGGCCGAGGTCGGGCGCCCATCGCACGGCCGGCGGCACTCAAGGCCGAGTACCATCGCCCTCAGCCTCTTTCGCTGCCAACCAACACCTGTCCTCTTTACAAATTTTTTTTAACAATGTTCTCCTCCATCACTCGCACCACCTTCCGCTCGCCTGTCCTCGCCCGGCCGTACGCCTCCAAGACTGGCAAGGGCGTCTTTGCCGCCATGCGTGAGTCGGTCTGCCGAGTCTTGCCCGTCCCTCCGATCGAGCTCCTAACGAGCTGGATCGGGCACATTGCTTCCGATCTTCCTTTCCAGGCGAGAAGGTCATGGGCGCCGCTGAGGTCGAGGAGGCCGACGTCTCGGCCAAGATGGACTGTTCGTGCTTGCTATTCCTTTGACGACCGCCGCGCCCATCGGGCCGTCTTAAGCCACCCAGCTCGCTGACGCTCGGTTGCGCTCGATCGATCCCTCGCAGCCGTCAAGGAGTCCGCCCAGGGCATGGCCGAGGGCATGCGCCAGGCTGCCGGAGCCCAGGGCGAGTCGCTTGCTCAGACCGGGGGCCAGGTCAAAGACGCCCTTGCCGGAGCGGCTGCGACCGCCTCGAGCGTTGCCGGCCGTGCGTTCCCCGCTGCTTGCGTTCTCCGCTCTGCTCAAACAGCTGATGACTTCCTTTGCTCACTTGGTAGGCGTCCTTCCCGACATGGAGAGCCAGCAGCCTTCGCAGGCCGACGTTCCGCCCGAACTTCAGTCGGACCCCTACGCTGGTGAGAAGCTCGACAAGGAGCTCAAGGCGCAGGGCAAGGACGTCGGTACGACCGGCAACAAGGCTGGCTACTCGTTCGTTCAGCAGCCATTCTTGCAGTATGCTGCCTGCAACAATACATCACTGACATGCCCATGCCCCTGATCTGTCCGCAGTGGTAACCTCGCCACCGCCAACCCCCTCGTCAGCGGCACGTCCGGCGGCGGCCTCGACGGCGGCAGCGCCCGTTAGAGTCACATTTGTGTCTGAGCTTGCTGTAGCCCTTTGATCCTCCCTTTGCTTTTTCCCTCGCATACTCTGTATCATGAGATTCAATGTCTTTCGACCACACGGTCACGCCGTCACAAGGCCCTTGCGGAACGGCTGCTGACGCTTGGGAAGCACGACCAGCGCAACAATGTATCTCAAACTCTGACGATCCAGTCACAATTTTGCAGCCCATCTCTGAGTCAACGCGTGCGACGATCCAGAAAAATTGGGGTCATAAATACGTGATCGGAGGCTGTAAAATTCGTGATGGGTAACGCGTCCTCTCCTGCTGCTTCCGTTCGCCTCGCCGCTCAGCGCTTCACCTAGCCGACATTGCCTGCACTCGCCCTCACCGCACCGGCCTGTGCGCGAGAAATCACCAGCTCGCGCAAGAAGACGTTCTCCTGCCTGAGCGTGCCGGCCTCAACCTCGAGCTCCTGCACTCGTGACGATAGATCAGAGACCGTTCGAGTCAGATGAACGGCGTTTTGCTTCTTTTTGGCTCTGAACCTGGCGGCTGCAGATAAGAACACAGGTTAGTGAGCGTGACGATGCACACTGTGGACACAGGTACGTACAGGCTTCCGTGTTGCGCCGTCGCTTGTCGTCCTCCATCGCCTCCCGGTTGGCAACCTCGCTCGGGCTGTCGATCTCGCCGCCGATGACAATGGCGGGGGGTGCCGTAGGTGGCCGGGCACCTGTGTCGCCGTCCACGCGAGAGGCTGGAGCGATGCTTGGACGCCAGGTAGAACGCTCATTGTCCTTCGAAGGCAGCGGAGCCCGTTTGCGACCTCGGGAGGAGGTCGAGCTGCCGATCGGGGAGGAGTCTGTAGACGGGCCGGGAGTCGGGGCGGCGGAAGAGGATGCCAGAGCGAGAAGCGGAGAGATGGGGCTATCGACCGTCGTCGATGTGCGAGAAATTGACGGCCGCTCGGTATGCTGCAGGACAGACGACGACGTCTTGGTGAGCGAGTGAGCTTGGGCTGGCGAGAGTTCTAGGTCGGCCGAGCCAAAAGCATTCGGCGGTAGATGGACGTCATGTGAGTGATGACCGCCGCTGCCGCCGTCTTGAGACCCGCCTAGGCCGGGCAGCGCCGGTAGATGCAGATTGGCAAAGGCAGTCGGCGAGAAGCTGAAATTAGAGGACGGTCGTCGCTCTATTGGCAGGGTCGTGGGCGGGTGGCTGGACTCTTGCAGACCTTGAGAGCCCGTAAAATGAGACGGCTCGGGCGGCGGGAAGAAGGAAGAGAAGAAGGTCGAGAGATGGCCGGCCGTGTCGTCATGTGGCGAGGTGGTCGGTTGAGCATCCGAGGGCGGCGAGGCGCGGCCGGAAGAGCCGGCAGAAGTCGAGTCGATGCGCGGCGAATGAAGAGCGGACGATTGTGATGAGTTTAGATGGCCGACGCCGGATGGGTGGAAGAGGTCGTGGAAGCGACCGAGGGCGTCGTGTTGCTCGGGCTGACCGCTATGCGACGGCAGCTGCGCAGACGACGGGTTACTGGCACCCAACGGTCCTAACGGCGGAACATCAAAGGTGAATAGTTCAGGTCCGATGGGCATTGCCGCAGGGTAAGCGGCGCTTGTCGCCGACTCAACGGCGGCAGTCGGATTGCGGCTCGACCCAGCAGACGACGATGAGGCTGAGGGCTGCTGGCGGAGGCTAAGTGGGAGCGTGAGGCCGTTGCTGCCAACGAGCTGATGTGATTGCTGCTGTTGCTGTGCCGCACCCGACAGGAAGCTGAGCCAGGCCGACTCCGTCTCTAGCGGGGGTGTGAGAGGAGAGGGACGTAAGAAGGATCAGCTCGTGCTCGGAGCTGAATGGTCGCTCCGGCTGGCATGTGAAGGACCGCGCACCTGTGCTCGGGCCGATGTGCGGCGCATCAGAGGAAGTCATCTGCAAGTTGGCCATCCTGAAGTGAAGTAGGGCGAGTGGGCGTTGCTCGCTAGCAGCAGAGGCAAAGAGAGCGAGCGGTCCGGCTCAGGACGGGCAGCCGTCAGAGGGTAGCGTGCGATGGAGAGCGGTCATCCTCAGCCCGGAAGGCGTGCTCGTCCCAAGCGGTCAAATCCGTTGCCGGCCTCGGTCGAGAGAGGGGCACGGCATTCTGACCCAGCGGTCAGCGGGAGGGAGGGCGGGCGAGGCTTAGGCTGCCAGGGAGACGAGATGGACGTCGAGCAAGGTCAGGGAGCGGCTCGGACCCTTGGCCGGGTCGTCCTCCGAATTCCTCCTGCCCATCTCTCCGAATTCCGACCCGAACCAAACAAGCCTGTTGCTGGCTTGTCGGCGGTTGCTTGCCAGCGGCGCAGCAGCGTCGCTTCGCTCGCTCTTCTCCCGCGCGCGGCCAGGACAACCGCCGGAATAGGATCATTGTCATCAACGCCAATTTTTCGAAGAGTCGACTTGGCAAGGAAAGGGAGACTAAGCGGTGACTTCTTCAGATGGAGAAAACATCCTCGTCGTCGGTGCCCTCGGGCTGCAGAGCCCAGGCGAAGACATGGAGAAGGGCATCAGCCGATGGTTGAAGGCCCGGCCGCGACGTTGCGCTTGTACAGAAGCGACTGACCAGGGTCGTGTAGACATACTCGAGCTCGACCCGTAGCTCAGCTACCTCAAGGTCAAGCGGCAGATCGTTACTTTCTGTGCCTGTGTGAGAGGTGGTGGGGGCGTCAACTCGCTGCTTGCAAGGGCCGCGGATAACTGAACGCACCGAAGGGGTTCTCAACCTGCGCGGCGATGCCCTCCACGCCCATGAGCGTGAAGGCAACAAGCGATACGACGAAAACCATAAGCCAGCCCTGCAGTCCTGATGAAGTTCAGGGCAGCCGACTTTAATGAAGACCAGGACCAACCCACCATGTCATCGACGAGGACGAGGGGCAGTGAGAGGAGATAAAGAGTTACGCATTGCTTGAGGTGGACCTGACCAAAGGAGGTGCTCTCAACATAGAGTATTCAAAATCTGGCATCGACCTTCATAACACACCTGGAAGATAGGTGGCAAAGTCGTGCGCACGACCTGATCAAGAGAACCGCAGATCAGCTGGAGACAGAGCGCTCAGATTTGTCAACACGAACACACCCGCTCCATGGCGCCCATCTGGTCGATCATTGTCTGGATGAGACCCTGCATGGCGTTGACGCCGGCGGGGCCTGCCAACAAAGAAGGTCGAAGGTGATATGTCAGCAGGCAGCTAAAGCAAAGCCTACAAAACGTCACCAACCTGTGATTTCGAGCGTGCCCTCACGCCGGAAAGCAAACAGCGACCTGCTGAGGTCGTGAGCAATGACCAGAGGCAGGGGCATATTGTTACCGGCACCGCCGGCCGAGTCGACTGGTCGCACAGCGTTCATCCAATCGCTAGGCTCTCGTCCGAGAAAGGGCGTCCTCTCATCAACTGCGTGGGGGACTACCGCGCTGCTGAGCTGCCGAAAGTGACGTGCGAGACCTCCGCCAAAGCGATGATGTGGAGTCTGACGCTCAGAGGTCGTCTTTAGCGTCTGAGACTCGAGGTACAAAAGCGTGGCCTCTGATGCGAGAGCGGATGATGAAAGCGAAGACTTGTGGAGCGTGCGGTTCTCATTAGCAATTGTGTCGTAGCGCGTAAAGTCGGATGGAAGAACACCTTTCGTCAAAGAAAAGGCAATTGTCAGCCTGGAATGAGCCGTTGAACGCAATTGTACTGCTTGAGTTTGACCTTGGTAGTCCTCATAGTTAGTACCGGCCTCACCGCGCAAGTGGTGCTTAACTGCGATGATAAAAGCATTGACAAGCCTATGCAGGGAAATCGCACTTAGATTCGGCGAGTCAGAAGCAAGACGCTCGGCGACAGTCGACTCACTTGATAAATCGTATCTTTCTTCCTTTAAGAACCTCAGCCGTCATAAGCTCCTTCGAGCCGACATATTTTCCCTTGTTGCCGTCGCCACCGTTGAGGTCTCGGCCTCGAGTGAGAGCCTCCGAAGGCAAAGCGACTTGAACCCACACGAGACGGGACAGATTACGGGCTGCCGAGACGAGGGTGGTGAAGTCTTTACGCCCTCTGCACTTCGAAGGGGGAGGCTTGAGCTGAGGAGCGGACGCCAGATTGACTCATCGGGACTCAAAGACGCACTCGGAGTAACGCTCGTAAGCGCTGCCGTTGCGAAAGACGAGAAGCAGGCCGACGACGACCGAGAGCAGCGGAACAACAGAGTTGCTCAGCCGAAGCGGGAGGTTGTAGAAGCGCGTGGCGGCCGCTGAGGATAGAAAGTATTGGGCAAGGCTGATGAGCCCTGGTCAAATGGGAGAAGGGGGGCGGGGGAGCGAACGGCAGCAACGAGAGGCCTCAACGCGGATCAGAGCAGGCGAAACGCACCAACGAAGATTGCAAAGAGCGTCACGGTGAGAACGGGACCGATGATATGAGGAACGATCGAGCCTCGAACGCGCTGAAAGAAGAAGGGCGTCGATTTGAGAGAGTGAGAAGACTTGTTCAGCCGGGCGAGGCACCCATCGACAGGAGCAAAGGTGGCGGCGCGAGCGCACGCACGATCACGTCCGGCAGCCACGAGACTGAGGCGATCGTTCTCTTCCTGGCCGACGCCTCGCGCTCCTGGATCAGGGCCTGAAGCAACATGAAGTCGATCAGCTGAGAAGAAAAAGCATCGCAGATGAGCTTGAGCTGGACGAACGGCGAGGGCGGTCAGGGGGCGGACCGTGCTCGACAAGTCCTCAGCCGCCTCGCGCGAAAGTCTGTTGTCGCGAGTTGTTGGGAACAGCATGGTGGTAAACGACCTTATGGTGCGTCTGCTCATGATTGAAGTGGTGCAGGGGAAGGTTTTGACAGAGGAAGGTGAGGGCTAAACGCTCAGAGCGAGAGGCTGAAGGGCACTAGCTCCCGCTTTGACGCCCAGCAGACCCGCATGTGAAGGGCGGGCGAGAAAGGGGCTGAATTTTGTAACCCTAAGCAGGCACGCGCGTTTCAGGCGGAAGGCGCGACCTGGGCCCGACGGCCGATCGACTTTCCCGGCCTCGATGACTCTTTGGTCGCGCTTGACCTCAACAACCCCAACCCTCCTACTCCCTCATCCCTTCCCTCTCTCCCAGCATGTCTACCTTTGGAACGCTCTACCGGGTTCACACCTACGGCGAGTCGCACTGTGCCTCGGTTGGCGGTATCGTCGATGGCATCCCACCGGTGCGGTCTCCTCTCCCGACTCCAGAGGCGTCTGTCGGCCGGCTTGGCCGACAGACCGAGCTTTGCGCCCTGTCCACAGCTTACTGCCTCCAAGCTACTTCCTCGACAAGGATCCACGCACTGATCTGACTGGACAACGTTCTGCAGGGTCTGCTCCTCTCAAACGAGATGATTCAGAAGCAGCTCGCCCGGCGCCGGCCTGGTCAGAGCGACCTCTCGACGCCCGTACGTCGGACCTGCTTCCGCAGCCCGCTATTTGGCTGTCCTCGCCTCCCTTCAGCTGCTAACGCATTGCTCCTCGCTGTCAACTGCAGCGCAACGAGTATGACGAGGTTGCCATTCAGTCGGGCGTTGAGAACGGCGTCACCCTAGGTACACCCATTGGCTTCCTTGTCCGCAACAAGGACCAGCGCCCGCACGACTACGCCGAGACCGACCTCTACCCGCGGCCGTCGCACGCCGACTGGACCTACCTGGCCAAGTACGGAATCAAGGCCAGCAGTGGTGGCGGACGATCGTCCGCTCGCGAGACTATTAGTGTGTCTGGTCGAGCTCGCCGTCAGCTTACCTCCAGCTTCGACGAACCTTTGCTCACCCTACGACTGCTCGTGCTTGTCCCGCCCGCAGGCCGTGTTGCTGCCGGTGCCATCGCCGAGGAGTACCTGACGACTGCTCACGGTATCCAGATCGTTGCCTTTGTCTCGGGCGTCGGCAACATCCACCTGCCTTCGTTTGACGCCGACACAGACGAGCCGCTCAACCCAGCCTTCATGCAGCTTCTCAAGACAGTCTCTCGCGAGGAGGTCGACAAGGAGCTGACGCGATGCCCCAACGCCGAGATCTCGGCCAAGATGGCTGACGTCTGTCCTCATCCGACGTCCGTGCTCTGTTTGGCTAGGCTACTGACCTTGCTCTACCCGCCTGCCTCAGCGAATTCGCAAGGCCAAGGCCGACATGGACTCGCTTGGCGGTACTGTCACGTGTGTCATCCGTGGTGTACCTGCCGGCCTCGGCGAGCCCTGCTTCGACAAGATGGAGGCCTTGCTCGCGCACGCGATGCTCTCGATCCCCTCGACCAAGGCGTTCGAGTTTGGCTCGGGCTTCCGAGGCACTGAGGTCCCTGGCAGCCGGCACAACGACATGTTCGCTCGCGGCGAAGACGGTATGCTCAAGACCATCACCAACTGGTCCGGCGGTGTCCAGGGCGGCATTACCAACGGCGAAGACATCTACTTCCGGTACCTCCTGAACTGCTTGCCTTAGTCGCCGGCCGGCAAGGCAAGGTGGAAACCAGTGGCTGACATCCACACCTTGCTCCTCTCCAGTGTCGGCTTCAAGCCGCCGGCTACCATCTCGCAGGCCCAGCAGACGGCAAAGTACGACGGCACAGCCGGCGTTCTCGAGGCTAAGGGCCGCCATGACCCCTGCGTCGTCCCGCGGTAGGTGCCGCTGCCTCGCTCCTTCGCGACCGATCTTTGCTGACCAGATGGGCGATTCCAAAATCGCGCTCTTCAGAGCCGTTCCCATCGTTGAGGCCATGGCCGCCTGCGCCGTCCTTGATGCCATCATGATTCAGGCCTCGCGCTCGGCGACGGCCAACCTGCTCCCGCCCATCACGACGCTCCCACCGACGATGGTGAGCACCTCTGCAGGCGTCTGACTCGCCACGCCGAATACTGACGACACTTCATCCTGCCGCACGCAGGTCATGCCCGGCATGGGGCGGCACTCTGGTCCTGGCAGCAAGGGCCCGATGGGCGACGAGTAGACGGTCGAGCTCTCGAGGAGGCGCCGCCAGCCCTCTCGGCGCCTGTAAGCCGAAAAAAGCACGCCTGCCGCACAGGACGTCTCGCCTTTCTTCCTCTCTCTTTTAGATGGCTCCTTGGGCTCGCAGGAAGACCCAGCTCGCGCGCTTCTTGCTCCAACGCTTTGATTAGATCCCAAATACGCTTGTAACCAACTGGGCGTGGCAGTATTTGGCGGCGGCGTGCTGCTCAAAGGGGCGGGAGGTCGGGGCTTCGGCCGGCGGCGCGACCATCGGGCGCTTCGGCGCCTGCGGCGTCTGCCGCCTCGGGGACGTCTCTCCACACGAGCCAGCCAGCCTCGAGCGAAAGCTGCCTTGGGTCAACGAAGCTCTCTTCGCCATCATCGCTCGCGCAGAAGGTCGACCCGCCGCCCTCTCTCTTCTCATCCCGACGGCAAGCCAGAGCCCAGGCCTTGCTTAACCGCCGCCCCAGTTCTTGCAGAGGTGCGTCCGGCCAGCTCGGAGCTCGACGAAGGGCGAGAGAGAGAGCTCGTCGCGGAGCTCGCGCGATCCAGCCCTCGGCACTGGCTCGTAGATTGTGCCTGCACTCACTACCTTTAGGAGCTAGGGCTGGAATCGAGATGGCCGCTGACCTCGCAGGAGGTTGATCATCTTACTGACCCGAGCTTGCCATGCTGCTCTGTGCTGTCCCGTTCAGAGCTCGTCGCCTTCGTCGATCACCGCCTCGCCGCCCAAAAGTTCGCCCACGAGGACCACCACCCTCCCTCAGCGCACCTCCTCAGCTCACTCAGTCCATCGCCGGCACCAATCACGCCGACTCTTAGCCTGGCGTCCTCCTCACCGCCGTCGCTGCCTTCTCGTTTCGTTGCCACATCGGCGCCATGTCTGGTTCGGAACATGCTGGTGCGTCATCCCTCTGCCCTTTTTGCCGTGCCGCGCGCTCGCCTACGGCCTGCCAAGCGCGAGCTGTCTCGCATGAGTCCCTGACTGACCTGTTGTTTGACCTGTCTTTGTCTGATCTTTCAGTCGAGTTTGAGTATGAGGCCCTGCCAGTCGGAACCGGCCTTGGCATCAACATGCTGGCCGGTGCGCTCGTGCGTGCCTGACCGCTCCTCGTCGAGTGCTGACAGCCTCAGGACGAGGCGCCGTGCTGATGCTCGACCTTCGTACTCTGAACCTTGTTCTCCGTTCCTAGGCCGGAATCTCGGAGCATGCCGTCATGTTCCCTATCGACTCGATAAAAGTGGGCCTTCAACCGCGAGCTGCAAAAAAGCTCAAGGGCTTTCCCTCCAGAGCCAGCTTCTGACGCTGAGCCCACCTCCCGGCTCTCTTACCAGACGCGGATGCAGGTCATCCCGATAACGCCGACGTCGGCCTACAACACGCTCTATTCGTCTTTAACGCGGGTCGCGACGACTGACGGCCTGCGCACGCTTTGGAAGGGGGTGAACTCGGTCATCATGGGCGCCGGCCCCGCCCACGCCGTCTACTTTGGCACGTACGAGATCGTCAAGGACCTCGCCGGCGGCAACCGGCCAGGCCACCAGTTTGCGGCAACCGGTGAGTTTCAGGTAGAGAGGGTGTGGCGGGCAGGCGCGGAGCTGGATAGCGACGCCGCTGGCGATGTTGCGTCACAGCCCGATACTAGCCAGAGCATTGACTACCTGTCCTGGGGTTCTTCCTTACCCAGCTCTCGGAGGCGCGGCTGCAACTATCGCGTCGGACGCGCTCATGAACCCTTTCGATGTCATTAAGCAGCGGATGCAGCTCCGCAACTCGCAGTACGCAAGCGTCTCGTCCGCCTTCAAGACGGTGTATCGGACCGAGGGTCTCGGCGCCTTCTACGTGTCGTACCCGACGACGCTCATGATGACGATTCCATTCACGGCGGTTCAGTTCACGGCTTATGAGTACCTTAAAGACGTCATCAATCCGAACGGCGCCTACTCGCCGACGACCCACATCATCGCCGGCGGCGCGGCCGGTGCCGTCGCTGCGGCCGTCAGCACACCGCTGGACGTCATGAAAACGCTGTACGTCTTCTCTTGACGAAGGATGCTTGTGCGTGAGCTTCGCCAGCGGCTGACACATGCCTCCCGTTCCGCCCGACAGGCTGCAGACGCGCGGAACGTCGTCGGACGAGCGTATACGGCGGGCGAGCGGCGTGACTGAGGCCTTCAAGATCATCTGGGAGCGTCAGGGTGCCCGGGGCTTCCTTCGTGGCCTGACGCCGCGCGTCGTTACTTATGTACCGAGCAATGCGCTGTCCTGGCTGGCGTACGAGGTGCGGCTTAACGTCGCTTCCTTGTGAGGAGCCAAGCTGACGACCTGCTGATTCTGTGCGACCCGTCACCAGTCGTTCCAGTTCTTCCTGCGCACCAAGTCAGACGACGTAGTATGAAGTCGCTCGGCCACCTGAGAGACAGCTGTCCCACGGGCTTCTTCAACGCCTTCCATAGACGTCTCTACCGGATGCTCGTCGTCGATTCCTCATACCCCTTCTCGATCCCCCTTAGAGGCTCCGACCCCCGGGACGACGGCGTTAGCACCGTGACATCAACCCCTCCAACATCCCTTGCCATTCTTCGACCTTGCACGACTCGTCTTCTACTAGAAACTTTTGTCCTCGCCTCTTGCCTTCGTGCGCGTCTGCCCTCCCTTCGCCCCCCTTACTCTTCACCCGCCCCGCACTGTAGTAGTTGCAACTTCTGACCATTATGCAAGACTGGCCTGCATGCAATATGCTCACTGGCACTAAACTGAGATGAACTTCCATGTTGGCAGGCAGTGACAGCGGGCGACGCGGCCAGCCTGCCCGCGCTGTCGTAACGCCGAGGCTGCGCTGTCGGCGATGTCCGCGCTGGCGGGCGATGATCAGCTGCCGCCCGCCCCACCCTCTCGACCCGGACCTCATCTCTCCGACTCCCCTTCTCCCCGACCCCCATTTTTCGTTCACGATAATGTCTGGTATGTGTCCTAATCTTGAATTGCAGTGTTTGCGTAGGGGTCGATGCTGAGGGGCCAGGTGCTTCCTCGTGCGGTTGGGTTGACGGCCCAGACTCCATCACACTCAACGACGGCACCTCAATGCCGGTCTTGGCCTTTGGCTCAGGGACGGCCCTGTTTGGCAAGTCGGCTGAAGATCAGGTTTTCCAGGCGCTCGAGGTCCGTGTTTACGCCACCATGCGTAGCTGGGCGAGCAACACCATCGTCTGCTCCGTTAGCACCTGACCTGCTCATGGTAACTGACCGTCGACGTTGCCTGTCAGACCGGTTTCTTGCACCTCGATTGTGCTTCAATGTACGGCAACGAGGAAAGTGTCGGCCGCGGCCTCCGCCGCTACCTGGAGTCGAGCGGGCGGCAGCGGAGCGACATCTACGTCACGACCAAGGCCGGCGGCGACGACGTTCGCAAGTCGCTCGAAGAGAGCCTCAAGAAGCTTGGCCTGGACTACGTTGACCTTTACCTGAGCCACTCGCCCCTCCTGACGCCGGCCCGGACCCAGTGGCCGGTGATGGAGTCACTTAAGAAGGAGGGTCTCGCCCGGAGCGTTGGCGTCTCGAATCATCGGATCTCCGACCTCCGCGTCATTGAGGAGGTCGGCACCATCGCCCCCTCGATCAATCAGGTGCGTGCAGACGTTTGACTCTCGCTCGCCGACCCCAGGGCTGACCGGGATGCAAGTTTCTGCAAAAGATTGAGTTGCACCCTTACGTGATGACGGCTGTTGAGCCACTGCTCGCCAAGATGGCCGAGGGGGACATCAAGGCCGCAGCATACGGGCCCCTTTCGTCCGCCTTCCGCTTTCCCGGCGGACCTGTTGACGAGCCCGTCGCAAAGGCGGCCGCCCGGCTGGGCGTCAGCGAAAACCAGATCCTGCTTCGTTGGGCGCTTCAGCGAGGTGGAGGCGAGGTCGTCACCACATCGTCCAAAGTTGATCGTCTCAAAGAGGCCCTGGCGATTGGCACCTTTGAACTGACGGCGCAAGAGGTGCGGTCCGGAACAGGGGTAACCTCCCGGCCTCCCCACAGCTGACCAATCCATTCTTCTTTTCACGGCCGCAACAGGTCGAGGAAATTGAGACGGCGGGCAAAAAGAAGCACCAGCGCGTCTTCATGAAGCACATGGATAACGAGGGCTGACTTGCCATCGAAGAAGAAGAGGGGGGGGGGGGGGAGAGATCACGGTGGAGCGCGCTAAGCATCTATCGAATGCCGTCCCGTCAAAACTTAGCCGGCGTAAGGGATGCTGTCGGCAGCAAGGCAAGGAGACGTCAGCCTCAATCTCAGCGACGGGAGGTAAAAAGCCAGCGCAGACGCACCCGTTCGTATACAGCTGGAAAGGTGGAGGCAGCGTATAGCGCATCAGCGGCAAGCGCAAGGCTGTGAGACACACTCGCGAGACAAGGGACCGACCTGGAAGGAGTCGTAGAGGTTGCTCCGCTTGTTTTCGTGCGCATCCTTGATGATCGAGATCATGAACTCGGCTGCCTTGCGCTCAGTGAGGTGCGGCTGGAAGCGTTGACGCAGGCGGTCGATCGTACCCTCGCCCTTGAACGAAGGCAGGGCCGTCTCGAGCATGAGGCGGACCGTATCGACAAGCTGGCCGACGTGGGGCCGAATGGCGAGGAACGCTTTGACAGTAAGCTCCTGGAACATGCGGTAGCCCTGAGAGTCGCGACCACCCATGAGAACAACCATCTCGTGGTTGAGCTTGAACGAGTTCGGCTCGAATTTGACGCCCTGCGAAAAGGTAACCGCCGAGGAACGGGGCGGGTCAGCTCTTGCTGTGCGAAGGGGCGATGGTTTGACACGCCAACGCACGCCGGGCCCGATGTCAAACAGGAAGCCAAAGTCAATGTGGACGATGTGGCCCTCGCCATCAATCATGATGTTGCCGTTGTGTCGGTCCTTGATCTGAAGGATGTAGCACGCGACCGAGTAGGCGGCCATCGACTGGATAAAGGCCATCCGGGCCTGCTGGAACGGGACCGTGTCGACGCCGCCATATTTGTCGACGAAGAAGCTGAGCAGGTCGTTGACCTTAGCCCGACCCATCTCGTCACGCGAGGTCGCGTTCGGCACGACGTCGATGACGCCGCACTAGGGGAATAGCGAGAGCCAAGGATCCACGAGCTGGTCAGCCTCCGATCGTGCGCAAAGGAAACGCGCACGAGACGCACGCCGGGTGCGGTCGCCGTCACGCGATACGGGAAGAGGTAGAGCGTGAGGCCAATGTCGGTAAAGATGTTTTTGAACATGGCGATAATCTGGAGGGCGAGCACGTCCTGACGGCAGTCATCGCCGACCTTGAAGATGGCCGCCTGCCAGACTTCGAAGTGCGTCTTGCTCCGCTCGCGCTTCTCGGGGTCGTCGATGACGGTGTCCTCGGCGGCCGGCGCGAGCTCGACGCGCTCCTTGCGAACCTTGAAGGTTGCCATGAAGGGAGCCTGAAAGGGTTCAACGACGCCGAGAGTCAGCCTGACTGCTTTGAAGGGGCATAAACACGGCGAGCCGACCTTGGCGTGACTTTGCAGAGGCCGGCCCGACTTCTTGTCGATGTCGACGACGACGCCGTCCGGGTTGGACGGCAGGTAGACGCCCGCATCGACCTGAATTTTGGCCATCTCTTCGTCGATCTTGGCCTGCGAGAGAGAGGTGACACCCATCAGGTCAGCGACGCTCAACCCTTGAAGCGCAAGTCAGCGTCCGCACCTTCTTCTCCGGCTTCGACTTCTTGATATACGGCTTGAGCTTGCCCGAGATGTCGGTCACCTCGTTGAAGAAGTTAAATTCACGGTCGTAGAAGCGGCGAGCGTCACCGGAGAGCGAGGCGACGACGCGGTCAATCATCTTGTCAAGCATCGGCTTCATCGGGTCGGGCTGCAGTCGGGATGGATCGGAAGGGTCAGTGGGGAGCGAAGCAGCTGGCACGCCGTCTCGCGCGGAGTCGCACCTCGGTCGCGCCGTCGTCCCTGTGCGTGTTGGCCTTCATGTTCCAGATGATCTGGTGGCAGAAGAGCTGAGAGACCTTCGACGTCTCAAAGACGAAGCGCTCGACGTAGCCTGCGGAAGGCCGTTAGCTCGAGCGTGATCAGAAGCATGAGGACTGGCCACACGCACCGAGGGCGTCCGACCGCAGCGCCTGAACGACTTGCGGGACGAAGAAGAACGTGAGCTGGACCGGGTACTGCTCCAGCACGCGCATGGCGTACTGTAGCAGGAGCGGATGCGATTTGTAGCGCGGTTGGAAGTATGTGACGGCCACCACCGGCGGGACGGGCGCCCAGAGCAGGAGCCACTGCAGGTGCTGCTTGGCATTGGGCTGGATGGTCTCGCCGAGGAGGAATTGAAGTGCCTCTGGCACGTCGACCGCATCCTTGGTGAAGGAGCGGACGAGCGAAGTCACCTCCTGCGTCACCGCAGGCAGCTTCACGCGCTCCGCAAGGTGGATGGCGATCGCAGGCGAGACCTTCCACGCCGTCCGGACGAGCTTGGGCCAGGGCTCCTACAGTGAGCAAGCAAGGCGAGCTCGTCAGCGATGCTCTCATGGTGGCAGGCAGAGGGCGACAGCTCACTGCTGTCCGGTCGGGCAGAGCCGGGAGCGCCCGACTCGACTCTCCGAGGCTGTTTTGCCAGACGGCAAGCCGGCCAATCTCATTCTCGACGAGGATCTTGAGCAGGTGCGAGCGGTCGCTGTGAGAGCGCGCGTGCTCAACAAGCGTGCTGCCGTCTGGCAGCCTGCGCGCGCCGTTGTCGCAGTGGACGCTCGAGACAAAGTCTTTAGCCCGGATCTTGTCGGCGCTGAGGGCTGCGAGGACTTCCTGAAGCAGCTTGATCTCGGCGCTGAGCTGGATCCTGTTGCTTCCATACGACCATCTGGGTTGGGCGAAAGACGCGTCAGCATCAGACGGGGCATCGGCAGTGGGGTGTAGGCCGAGAGCATACGCACTGCGGCCGGACGGCGAACCAGGCGAGGGCCATCTTGTAAAGGGCATCGCGGACCTTGAGCTCGAGGACCGCCTCGAGGTGGCTGCTTGCGAGCATCTGTAGGCCGAAGAGCAGAAGGACAAAGCGGGGCTCGCGGGCGAGAGGGTGTGTGCTGCAATGGCATCGGCAGCGATCGGGCCGTTAGTACCGCAGGCAGTCTGCCGGTCGAAGCAGTCTAACGCACCTCATGTGGTCGGCGTGCTCGGCCGACTTCATGATGACGCGCAAGAAGGCGAGCATGAGGCCGGCCTCCTGGTACTTGACGGCCTGGAAGCGGCTAGAAAGGACCTGGCTGAGGATCAGATGCGGCGTCAAGAGCTTCTTAGCCGCCGCAAGTTTCTTGTCCATGAAGGTCTTGTCGGACGGCGAGTACTCGACCGGGTGCGTGAAGGGGTCAATCGTGCTGCGGGTGGCAGAGAATCGTCAGGCACTGTCGTCCCCGAGTAAGAGGCAGACCTCCAACGCACTTCATCGAGGTGCTGAAGAGACCTTTGCGCGTCTCGATCGTCCATGTCCATTGCTGAACGACCTCGGTGAGGAGGGCCATTTCGGCAGAAGGCCGCTCGCTGACGAGCCAACCCCAGGCGTCGGCACCGGCCGCGACCGACCGCGGTGAGAAGGCCCGGATCGGAATTGAGACGAGGTGGTGGAGGATGTCGTTGTCGAGCGTCTCGGACGAGACGAGGATGGCCGCCGCCCGGAAGAGGAGCCGGCGGAGGTCCGGGATACTGAAAGTGCTCGTCTTGTCCTCGATCGTCTTGGAGGCCATCGCCATCTGGCTCTTGAGGGCGGCGATCTCCGATTGAGAGGAGAAGCTTGGCGAGTTTTGCTGCAGCTCGCTCAGACCTGCGTAGGTTGTCGTCAGCAAATGATTCAGCGCCCACGCACGGCGGAAGCGATTGCCGTACCCTGTTTAAGCACGAGACGTAGACCGCTGTGCTCGCCGGCAAAATAATTCTTGGCCGCGAATTGGCTGGCGAGCCGGTTAGCGCTGTCGGATGGCCAGCCACCAATCTTCGGCATGCTCGCTGGAGAGCGGCGAGCGCGAACGTCAGCGTCATGGTTCGCACGCGCGCGCAAAGAGAAAAAAGCGCGGGAACATACACTCCTGGCGGTCGCTGCTGCTGATCATCTTTGAGTAGTGGAGGGCGAGGCCGGCCCCCATCTCGACGCTATCGGGCAGAAGGACGTTGCGCGACTCGGACAGGTATCGCTGCGACAAGGACGGCCGTGCAACGTCAGCATCCTTTGGAGCCATACAAAAGTCCTGCGACCGGCTTGCGCTCGCACCTGCAGGATCGTCTGGACCTCGATCGGCGCGCGAGAGATGGCGCTCGTGAGCCAGGTGCGGGCGTAGCCGTAAAGCTGGGTGGTGATCTCATTGCGGACGGTAAAGCTGTCCGAGAGCTCGAGCCGAAGGTCGATTTTCTCTGACTGGTGCGTGTGGATGGGCGAGTACTCGTCGGTAAACTCCTCCTCGCAGCTGTTGCGCATGATTGTGAGGACCTCAAGGAGCGCAAACACCATGTCGGCGCTGCACATCAAGGATGGGAACGTCCCGAGCAGCTGGCTCAGGTACGCAAACGAGACGTCCCGTACCCGTTTGAAGCGGTGCGTGCAGCCGACGAGCAGACGTTGGAGCTCGATCGACAGGTGTGGGTCGAGCCGGTGCGAGAGCGAGAGACGCCAAACCTCGTCCCGGAAGTTGGCGATGATCTTGGTCGCGAGCGCGCCAAGCGGCTTGGCCAGCTCGCTCTCGTTGAGGCTCTCGTTTGCAAAGTAGGCGAGAAGGTACGATGGCCGGCCGAGCTTGGACCGGCGGTTTTCGACCTCGTAGATGGTCTGGAGGAGCGTCACTTGCGGCAGACTGAGCGACCGGATATCGGCACCGAGGGCCGGGATGAGCGCTGACAGAGCTGAGCGCCGCTTGCTGAGGACGACGTCAGAAAACTCTTTGCGGAGGATCGAGTTGTACTCGAGGTCACTCGAGACATAGTCGGCGGCCGACTCAAGGATGAGGGCGGGTGTCTTTAGTGCGATCCGGTCGAGTGCGGCGACGTGCCAGTCGGTCAGCGTGCCTGGGATGCCGAGGACGACGCAGATGAACCACATGTTGCGGAACAGGGCGACCAGTGCCGGCGACGGATCGTGGTGCGGATTGAAGTTGCGGTGATTGAGGATGGCGTCGAGCGGAAGCAGGAGACCAGCGAGTTGGCCAGTGAGGTCCTTGACGAGTTCCTCGGTCTGGCGCTTGCCCATGCCCTTGGACGACGATGAGCGGCCGAGCTCGACGCCGAGTGGCGACGCCGAGCTCCCGCCGCTGTGCGCGACGGCTAGCATCTGGACGTTTGTGCCCTTGTCGGCAAACATCTGGAGCGTCTCTATCAGGAAGGCGTCGCGGAGATCCGTTTTGCCCTTGAGCTCGCGCCCTAGCCGCGTCTGGGCGGCGAGGACGGCGGCGCTCGAGTGTCGAGGCTCCTCTGGGTTTGGCGAGGCCGAGATGAGCGAAAACGACTTGATGATATCGATAAAGTCAGCCCGGGGCGCGATGAGGGCGAGGTGGACGAGATTGGTGACGATGATAGCCTCGGTGTGGGCGTCGGCCCCGCGCAGGCGCTGCAGCAGCATGCTGACGGTGATGTGCGTCACTTCGGGCTGGTTGAATTCGAGCGCGAGGCGAGTGACGACAGCGATGGCGCTGCCGTTGACTTGCCGCCGAGCCTCGTCGGTCCTGCCGCCACCAAAGACGGTGCCGGCCATCGTGTGGACAGTCATTGCGTCGGAGGCCTTGGCCGCCCGCGCGTCGCCCGATCGGCTCGAAGCTGCGTAGCCCGCACCCTGCGCCGAGAGCTGGTATGAGGCCGAGGTGACGTAGTTGAGAAGCGAGTACATGGTCGAGCTGACGAGGTCATCCCCATCGGCGGTCTTGAGGCGTGAAGGAGAGGCGTCAGAGATCGTGCAGAGCCATTCAATGAGTCCGACTGAGACACCCCTACCTTGATGCAGACGGCCAAACACTTGGCGGTCGCCGACAAGACTGTGCACCCCTCGTCACTCGAGACGTCGAATACGGGCAGCGGGGTGGCGACGAAACGCCGGAGGTGCAGAGCCATCGGCTGGGCGTGCTGAGGGTAGCTGTGAAGACCTTCCGTCAGCGAGTGGCGCAATGTGAAGGTCTGAGAGATGGGTGACCTACTTGTGGACGATAATGACAAGGCATTGCAGCGCCGACTCTTGGAGCAGCGACTCGTAGACGGGCGAGTGCTCCGACAGGAGGAGCTTGATGCGTGCAAACAGCGTCGGATACGGCTCCCCAAGGATGACAGAACAGAGGGTGGCAAGACGCTGAGGCCGGAAGGATTGTCGGTCAGCCAAGTTTACCAGAATCAGCAAGACTCTTGCGGTCGCGTACCAGGCTCTCGCTCATGACTTCGAACAGGTAGAGGTCGGTCCCGGTCACCTCGGCCTTAAGCTGGACTGCGTCGGCGAGCATGCCCTCAAAGACACCCATCGCCCGCTCGGCCGTCTCCCTGATGCGCACGAGCTCGCCCTCAGACGTCGACGTCGGCTGCTGAGCGACCTCGCCCCGGAGAAGGAGGTCCCATGCGAGGTTGCTTGCCTCGGCGCCGTCCTCGCCGTCCGGATCGGCAGAACTGTGAATAGGCTCCTTGAAGGCGTCCGACGGCGTCAAGACCTGCGAGAGCATCGTCCACTGCATTTCCTGACTTGCGCAGACAAGAAAGTTGCCACTGAGCGGTCGGCCGTTCGACCGGTAGCGGCCGAGAAGCGCGTTTGCATTCTGTCGTCGCTTGACAGCGGCTATTGCTTCAGCGCTGCTTTGGGTTGGACGATGCAGCAAGTTATTGAGATGCTCGACCTTCAACGTCGTGAGGAAAGCTCCAAGTGACGACGACAGGAGAAGAAAGGATGGCAGAGTGAACGAGTGCGGCGTCGACGTGAACGACCGGTAGAGGCCATTGAACGCCGGCAGAACGTGCGTGATGACATCCTCGGCTGGTCAAAGCGCGATAAGCCGTCAGAGATGCATGAGAGCGAGTCGCTGTCGATAGCACAAACCATCACCCTTCTGCGCCCTCTCGTCGAGCGCCGAGATGAAGGTCGCGATGCCGTCGATGACGCGCTCGCGCGCCGCCTGTTCGACCGGCGTTCGCTGCTCCTTTGGCGTGTCGCTGATCTTGAGGAGAGCGCCGACGACAGCGCTCGTGAGCTGATCCGGCAGAGCCCACTCAGCCCAGGCGAGGCCGCTTTCGAACTCTGTCCGCGGAATGTCGGCCAACATCCGGAGCAGTAGATCGAGGTTGGCTGGCGAGCGCGGGTGCGACAGAGGCAGGTGCGAGGAGAAGAGGGCGAAGGACGTGTTGATGTGCGTCGAGGATGTCGTCTACGAGGCATGACCAGAAAGCAGGGTGATGAGCGAGGATGCGGCAGCCCGAGAGGGGAGCGTAATTAGAGACGGAGGGTTAGGGACTGAGAGGAGGTGCCTCGCTCACCATCGTCAGCATCTCGTCGCCGTCGAGCTCTTCGGCCGCCTCTTCAGCCTCGGTTCGGACGCGGTCGACGAGCTCATCGGCTGAAGATTCTGCCAGGCTACGTGAGCCATTGCTCGGGCCGGACTGTGGGTGCGCATCGCTTGAAGACGAGCTCGCCGTCGTCGCTGACGTGGCCAAGCTGCGGGCGAGGTCGTTGAGGATGAGCGACTGGATAGGGAGGTCGAGGCTGGAGCCGCGCAAGCAAATGGTCAACACTTGGGCCCCGCTCAGACCTGCAATCAACGATAGTACCGTACCAGTCCATCTCGCGGGGAAAGGAGGAGAGTCGGTCTGACTTCGAGGAAGATGCTGTCGGTCGCTCGCGAGCCCAGCAGTTGCGCCCGAGCTCGCCTAGTTCTCGCGTCGTCGACTGCTGGACGCGCAGTACCGTCCCACTCTCGGGTCAAGCAATTCTTTCGCAGTTGGGACACCAAGCCAAAGCCGGCTGGGAGACAGCGATCGACAACCGAGAGAAGGGCGACGGGTTCTATAAAAGTTCTGCATGCATCTAAGGCTGTGCGTAAAATGCCTCCTGGGCGTCGAGGATTGGGCCGCGGACGGCCGAGGCAAAGTCGTCGGCGAGGACGCCCTTGAGCGCGTTGCGCTCGCGCTCGCGCACACGACGGACCCTCATCTCGAAGCCGGCCGAGATGGGCCGGTGGTCCGAGAGGGTCGGCTCGTAGCGCGTGTCTGGATCGACGAACGGATGCGCGCGTCAGCAAACCAAGTTTCGTCGTTGAGCTACGGGGTTGAGAAGGGGGAACCGTACAGTGGAGGGCCTCAATCGTTCCTGGCACGCGCGAGCGGTAGAGGATCCGGTCGCACCAGGCCGGCACCCGCTTCTTCTCGGACGTGTCATAGTCGTGCGTGCCGCGGTTGTACTTGTAGGTCGGGCTGCGGAGGGTCGCGAGAAGTGTAAATACATCAGCCTGGAGCGGCGCGGGATCCGAGCGGATTGGGGGCTCGACGCACTCGAAGGCGATCGGAGCTTCGGAGAACGTCCGGAGTCGGAAGGCTGGATTGGTGCGCATCTCTTTGTTGAGCTGGTCGTGCTCCAGCAGGTAGGCCCGCTCGCCCGCCCGCAGGTTCGAGAGGACATTTTCCCGCCGGAGGTCGATCCGATAGTTGAGGTCGCCGCTGAAGAAGCAAAAGTCGTGGTCGAGAACCATCGAGCCGTCCCCACCGCCGACGTAGGCGAGCTCGTCCTGGCCGAGGCTGGCGACGGGGAAACGGGCCTCCTCGTCGAGGATGCCGGCCAGGTCCTTGAGAGACGATGGGCCAGCTGGGATCAGCGCGGATAGGATAGACGGGCTGCAGCGGTGAAAGAAGAGACGCACGGCGTTCCGAGCCGTCTTCTGGTTTTGACCGGCAGCGAGGTGGCAGTTGATGAAACAAACGCTCGAGTCGTCGACGACGAAGCGGGCGATGATGGCGCCTTTGTTGCCAAGCATGCCGGCCATGCCGCGCTTGACGGTCGTGATGCAGACGTCGCGTAGGTTGACGACCTCGGCATTCTTGACGAAAATGCAAGTGACTAAATGGGCCCGGTCCGAAAAACAAATTCGGTCTGTCAGCGGCGCTCACGGGCCATGGTCGGGCCTTGCCTAAGCAGACGCACAGAGGCCAACAAGGTTCTGAGCGTGGACGACCGTGTAGGGGCTGTCGGGCGAAAGCGAGACACGGATCGCCTGAACGAGCTTGTCGTGCCAAAGCCGGTAGCGCTGCGAGACCTTGTCCGACATCTCGTGGTTGGAGCCTTTGGCCTTGCCGAAAAGGAAGGACTCTGTGAGCGGGCGGGCGGGCGAGATGGATTAGTATCATGAGATGGGTCATTGGCACGAGGTGGTGGCCGGGAGAGACTCGAGATAGAGACCCCGAGATGAAGACTGACTGGCAGCGAGCTTCTTGTCCTCAAGTGGGATGATCTCCTGGAAGCCAAAGACGACAATGTCGGGGCTCGCCTCGCTCGTCAGGACGTTGGCGAGGAACGAGGCGTTCTCGGTCGTGCTCGACAAATCGGCCGGCTTGGCCGCGTCGATATTCCACGAGCACGAGATGACCTTGAGAGCGCGATACGAGCAGAACTCGGCCTCGCGCTCGAGCAGGCGCCGGTCTGGAGACGGAGGCGGCAAGGGGAAAAGGGACGAGACGTTGGAAGCCGTTGACGGGATGGACGAATCGTCAGCATTCGCCTCAGGAAAGGGAGTGGGTCGGCTTGCGGCCCGTTTTCGTAAAAAAGTGCGCACCGATCCAATCGTCCTGCAGCAGCCCGTCCCAGGCGTGAACGACGTCGTCTCGACCCCAAGAGTAAACCTTGAGGAGGTCCTGCAAGAGCGTGCCGAGGGGGGCGCATCACGACGCGAAGGGCAGGGTCAGCCCAAGTGAAGGGCGGAGCGCTCAGTCAGAGGGGGGAGGGGGGGGGGGGGTTCAGGATTCCCATGTGCACGAGCCCGGTCTCCAGACGCACATCATCAATGGCCGTCGGATCAACCTCGAGGCCAACGACCGGCGTGTCCTTTCTGAGGACGATGATTGCGAGCGGGAAGGGAAAGGGGGGTCAATCACAGGTCCGGCAAAGGCAAACTCGCTCAACAGTAGAGTGCCAAGGGGCCGTACTCATGGGCAGCCCACATGTTGGTCACGGTCCAGGGCCTCGTCTCGACGTCGTAGACCGAGACGAGGCCTTTGCGGCTGCCGGCCCAGAGCCGATCGCCGACGCCGGCGAGGCTCGTGACGGCCGTCGTGCCCACCTTGACCGCGCCGACAAAGCTCAATGTCGTCCTGTCCCACGAGGAGATGAGACCCCCTTCGTGGCCAAAGTAGGCGAGCGAGGGTTGCGAGGGGAGGACGGTCCCGCAGAGGATCGCTCCGGTGACCGAGTCCGGAACAGCGAGGACCCGCCCCGCGGTCGATAGCCGGACGGTGCCATTGCCACCGCCGCCGTCGATCATCGATGCGAAGGGTTCGTAAACGCGGATCGCAGGCGACCTCCCGTTCGCTCGGACCGACGTTGTCGACGTCGCTGTCGCCGACGAAGACGAGCCGGCCGGGCCGGCCGAGGTCCAGACCTGGCCGCCGGCGAGGAGAACCGCAAACGACTGGCGATCGGCGAGCCTGGGGATCGCCGAAGGCTGGCCCAGGTAGAACCTGCCATCCTCCGGGTCGGCCGTGTAGAGAGCCGCCCGGCCGCTCTCGTCGTAGACGAGCATCCGGCCGGCCGACGACCAGATGTGGGTGATCTCGGCCCCGCTGAGTGCGTTGCTGCTGCTGCTGCTGCTGCTGCCACCGCCGCCGTTAATCATCGACGACGACGAGGACGAGGAGGCATGGTGGGAGTGGTGGTGGTGGTGGTGGTGGACGGCCGGCTTGACCTGAGTGACGACCGACGACCAGACGTCGACCTCAAACAGGTGGCCGTCAGAGGTCCCGGCCCACAGCCAGCGGTTGGCCTCGCCTCTCTTCCCGTCGGCTACGGCGGCGGCGCGTCCTTGAGTCGGGTTCGGCGGGAGAAAGCAGAGGGCCGAGATGCGAGCCTTGTCGCTCCGGACGTCGAGACCGGCCTCGCGCTGGTCGAGCCGACAGACGAGCTCAAGCCCGGCCGACTCGGCGTCATACACGCGCAGGCCGAACCCCCCGATCGCGACGAACCGGTCGGCGCAGGCAAATGCCGAGGGCCCGGCATGACTACTGCCGCCGCCGCCGCCGCCCCCACTCCCACCGCCGCCGCCGCCACCCGAGGCATGCCGGATCGGTTGAGGCCGGTGCGAAAGGTACGGCGGTCGGCGATTGGAGAGCGTCGGGTCAGGATACTCGTCCATCTTGCGCTGGGCCATCGAGCTCGCTCGGCCGAGGCCGGTGCTGCCCCCTGCTGGGCCGAACGATGAAAGGGGATCAGCCGGCTCCTCGTCGAGATCAGAGTCGTCGACCGCCTGCTGCTGCGACTGCTGAGAGTCGTCCGCCTCGTCGTCGGCGTCTGTCACGGGTCTTGCCCCGCTACCGCCAGCGCCCGACGGGCCGACCGCGACGACCCGCTGGGGCGGCGGCGGGGGTACGTAGCCAGAGTCGGAGCTCGAACCGCTCCTCGTTGACGTTGGCGTCGGCGTTGACGACGACGGACGGCTCGTCGTCGCCGCCCCCGACGACGTCACCCGACTGACGCTCCTCGCCACCGCTCGGAAGGGCAGCTTACCCTCCCTTCCCCCGGCGGCGACGGTGGCGGGTCGGTTCGACGGCGGTGGCGGCGGGGGAGGCGGGGGCGGAGGAGGCAGATAGGTCTGTGGAGGCTGCGACGGCAGTCGGTCCACATCCATCCTTGACGTACTGACCGTCCTCGACCGCTGGGGCAGCGGGGGCGGAACGAGCGGAGGTCTCAACGACGACGACGATGACGAGAGCTCGTCATCAGCGCTGACAATGACAGCCGGCTGCTGCTCGAGAACGGGAAGCGCACTCGACCCTCTTGCGGGGAGGTCGGGCGCCGGCGGTCCAGCCTGTCCACCGCCGCCCCCGCCCTGACCGCCGCCGCTGTCGGATCCCGATCGGTCGTCCGTCGTCGGCGACGCCAGAGGGGTCGTCGGCCGGCGGAGGGGCAGCGGAGGCTTGATGGGCTGGGGCGAGGTGGCGAAGCGAGGGATCGGCTCGTCTCGCTCGGTGTCGTCGGTGTCGACCTGGAGGAGGCTCGGGTCGAGCAGCCGCGTCGTCGTCGTCGTCGTCGTCGTCGTCGGTCTTGACGACGAAGGAGGCAGCGGAGGAGGCGAGGAGGCCGGCGAAGGGTCGACGTTACTTTCGAACGGAAGGGAGAGGTTCGAGGCACCCCCAGCCCCCTTTGCCCCCTCCACCGACGCTGCCGCCGTCGCCGCCGAGGACGTCGCTCGAGACCTCGGAGGAGGAGGCGGCGGCGGCGGCGGCGGCGGCAGGGACGCCTTTGAAGGAGGGTGATGTCGCTCCGGGCCGAGCGAAGGCGAGAGGAGCTCGATCTCTGCCACGAGCCCCTCGGCTTCCCGATGGGTCGTCCTCGGCTGCCGACGATCGCCGCCGCTGCCGCCGCCGCCACGGATACCCTTGCCGGCGTCGGCCTCAAGGTCGAGGGGCTCGCCAGCCTCCTCGTCGTCGTCGTCGGCGGCGGCGGCGGCGGCGGCGGCGGCGGTGGTGACGGTTGAGACCTCGGCTCTGAGCGCGAGGACCGACCTCCCCCTCGAAGGCGGCGGCGGCGGCGGCTGGGCTTTTGGAGGTCGGGGCGTCGGGAGGGGCGAAGGGAGAGGAGGAGGAGGGCGCGAAGGTCCTGCCAGCGAGGAGGAGGGAGAGGGGCAGGCAACGGGGGGCGAGGGCGAGGTCGTCGACGGTACCCCCGTCCTCGTCGGCCTGTTGCCAGGGATCGGAGGAGGCGGCGGCGGCGGAAGTCGGTCCGCCCCCGCCGCCGCCGTCGCCGCTGTAACCATTTTTGGCGTGGTTACTCCCTTGGGTGAGGACGCCGCCGCCGCCGCCGACGACGAGGAGGGGGAAGGGGTGAGAGCGACCCCGGCAAAGCGCGAGCGGAGGGCAGAGACGCTCGGCGGCGGCGGCGGCGGTTCTTCCTCGTTGCCGTCGTTGTCGTCGTCGTCGGGGCTCGGAGCGTTAGCGTTGGCGTCGTCGTGAGCATGGTCGTCGTCGTCGTCGTCGTCGTCGTCATCGGCGGGCGTCAGGTCGTCCTGAGGGTGGACCACCGCTGCCGCTGCCGCCGTCCTTGCCGTCGGCGTCGTCGTCCTTGACCGAATCGGCTGACCAGACGCTTCACCTCTGCCTACGCCTGAACCGGCGTCAGAGATGCTTTTCGTCGTCGTCGTCGTCGGCGTCGTCGTCGTCGTCGTTGTCGTTGATAGTGATTGCCTCTGCTCCTGTTGGTCTCCTCCTCCTCCTCCTCCTCCTCCTCCTCCTTCTCCCCCTCCTCGTACGACGACATCGACGCCCGCGCCGGCTCCTCCTCCTCCTCCTCCTTCACTCTCTCCTCTTCCTCCTCTTCCTCCAACAACAACGACCCCCGTCCCGGCGCCTGCTCGACGGGCCGCCGCGACCGCGACGGCAGCGGCCGACTTGGTCCGAGGGACCGGGGGCGGGGGGGGTCGAAGAAGGGGGGGGTGGCCGCCATCACCACCCCCGCCGGCCTGGTGGGTCGACAGGGTCGTCGTCGTCGTCGTCGTCGTCGTCGGAGTTGGCCCTCGCGTGACCCCCGTCCCCGTGCCCGTGCCCGTTCCCAAGCTCGAACCTGAGGCCGCCGTCCCCGACGTGCCTGTGCCTGACCCTGTAGCCGTTCCCGCCGAGCCCGTCCGCTTCGCCGCCGGCCCTGTTGGGGGTGGTTCGGGTCGGGGTCCTGTCCGAGCTGCTGCGGCTCCTGCGGCTGCAGCAGCTCCTCCTGGCCCTGCCGTCGCTGCTGGGGGTGGAGACGAAGGTTGCAGCAGCAGAGCCTCATGTCGCCCGAGCTGCTCGAACCGGGCTTTCAGGGCCGCGACGGCGACGACGGGACCCCCCGGGGACTCGCAGGCGGCCGCCGGGTCCGACGACGACGACGACGACGACGACGACGGGGTCATGGGAGGGGCGAGGGGGAAGGGAGAGAGGATTCTTGCGAAACGACGACCCCTTCCGTTTCGTGGTGTTTCGCAAGGACGGATGCGGACGGGCGGGCGAAGTAGGGGTTTCCCTTCAAAGGGAAGGGCAGGAGCGAAGCGGGGGTCCAACAGGTCGGCGTCGGCGTCGGCGTCAGCCTACTTGCGTGCGTGGGCGTGCGAATGAAGCGTCTCAGGAGAGTCGAGCGAGCGAAGAGGGTGTAGGGCAGCAAGGGCAGCTTCTCCTCGCTCTTTGCTTTGCTCTCGCTTCTGGAGACGTCCTGCCTGTCACTCTCTCTCGAAGGGGAAAGGGAAGGCTCTGCTGAAGGTCCAAGGGGCGGTGACGAGCAGCTGCGAGCGAGCGACGCGTCCGTCCGTCCGCGCGTCCATCATATCAACCATCTCTCTCCCAGTCGTCGTCGTCTCCCATCTATCAAACCGCCCATGAACCCCAACTGACCGACATGCCGTCCGTCCGTCCGTCCATCTCGAGAATCGAGGCTCTCCTCATCCGCCGCCGCCGCCGGCGCCTTCCAAATAGAAAAGCCCCTCGCCTCGCGCGCGCTGGAAGAAAGGAAGGAAGGAAGGGCAGGGCCTCGATCGGTGGGGTCTGCGGAGCGCGCTCGTTCAATTCAGCCCTCATCGCTTTCGCTTTCCGAGTCTGTCTTGCCATGCCATCTCGGTCAGCTGTCCATCCATCCATGCAGCGCGCGGCGCCATCGATCCATCTATCATCGGGCGCTTCCGGCAGGCAGGACAGGACAGGACAGTCTCATCTTAGCGGACCCTTTACTCAGGAACGGACCTACCTCGGGAGGACCCCGATAGGAAGTTGGAATCTCGATGGGGGCTGGGAAATCCTTTGCCAAACTGACTTTCGAAGGAAGGGGTAGAGGGACGCCCGTGCTACTGACCGATCGCGCCGAGCCTAGGGAGGGAAAAAGGGGGGGGGGGGTGTTCCTCCGGCCGGGCCCGGGCGGGCGGGACGCGCTGTCTGGCTGGCTGAACGTCGAACGTTGACGCTGGCTGACCATTTTGCCGTGCATGCATGCGGGGATCGAAAACACATCCTCTTTGCAGATCCCTCAAGTCCCCGGCCCCCCTTTCCTCTCCCTCTCCTGCCTCGCCCCGCCCCGCCCCGCGTCGCCCCGTCCGTTCTTCACGTGTCGAGCGTGCCCTTCGCAGCAGCAGCAGCAGCAGCAGTCACGAAGAGGACCTCTGAGGGAGAGCTCTCATGCGATACGACCTGCAAGTGTCCGGACTTGACCGACCGACCGACCGACCGAGAGGGAGTGGGAATGCGACCTGCAGTTGTCCGGACTCGACCGACCGACCGACCGAGAGGGAGTGGGAGGGTCAGGGAGGGGGTGAGCGTCCTACGATGGACGATCCGATGTGAACGGACGGACGGACGAAAAAAACGAACGTCTCTGCAGACAGACAGACAGATGGCCGAGCTCGGGTCGGCCTGTAGGACGCCATGCATGCATGCATGGCGGCGCGGCGCGGCGGGGCAGGGGGTCGGCTGAGCTTGAAGTCCGTCCGCTCCTTCAAACGCTGCACGCCAAGAATGAAAACAAGCTCAGAACCAAACTCGGGGTCCGACGGTCGGTCGACGGACTCGAACGCCGGCCGTCAGCTGCCTATACTGACCCCCTTCGCGACCATGCAGGGTGCGTTGCGTTGCGTTGCGCGCGCTGGCTGACTGGCCGCGCCTTTTTCGCAGGAGCAAACAAGACACCTACCTTCCTTTGGGCAATCAAGTCCATGGACGGAAGGACGGACGGACGGACGGACGACGGCCTTTGGCAGAATCGACAGGGCGGGCGGGCGGGCGAGCGAGCGGGGACGGCGGCCGTTTCTTCCGCCAGCGTACGTGGGTGCACGTACGCTGAAATGGGATCGGATGGCTGGACGTTTCGTTCGCGACCTTCCTTTCCTTTCCTTTCCCTTCCTGATGGCCCTGAGGGAAGGATCGGATCTCTGGTCTGGTCTGGGGCCGACCGACCGACCGACCGAGCAAGATGGCTTTGAAGACTCCGGCCTTAGCCATTGCCATCATCTGCCTGAGGGCCTGAGACCCTCGTTCTTTCCGCGGAAAGGGGAGGGGAGGACGAGATCTAGGGCGGTGTCCCATGCAGGCGGGCGAGCGAGCGAGCTCGGCCAGATGACCGACCCTCCAGTCTGATTTGGTGACCCCTCCCTGACAGCATAACTCTTAGCTCCAGCATGGGAGGTCTCCTTTTCAAGTCGTTCCCCATCCTAGTTGTTCCCTTGGCTAGGGTGCGGAAATGCAAAGGTTCATGAAAGGAGTCGAGGGAATCGAAGGGTTGGACGGCGGCGTGACGTGTGTGTGTGTGTGTGTGTGTGTGTGTGTGTGTGCTGCGCGTCGCCTCCCCTCTTTATTTTTTTCTTTTGGACGCGTCTGCCTTTCGTTGTTGTCGGTCGGTCGCGGCGAGGCGGCTTCCCTTCCTTCCCCTCTCTTCAGCCAACTCGACCACAGTCTTTACTCCTCAAACCCACCATGCTTCTTTCCCTCTCAGTCGTCGCTGCTCTTGCCCTCAGCAGCAGTAGCGTCGTCGTCGCTGCCTCCTCCTCTCACCACGCCTCCAACAAGGGCTCGCACCCGGCCCGGCTCGCCAAGCAAGGAAACAGCCGCAGCTCCCCGACCGACGAGGCCGACGCTGAGGGCGTCCGGTTCAGCCTCGACAAGCGGCAGGCGAGTAACGCCCGCTTCACCTACTACGATACCTCGGTCGGTCTCGGCGCCTGCGGCCAGTACCACGGCAACGAGGAATACGTGCGTTTCCTTCTTCCTTTTCCTTCCCGTTTCACCCAAGTCTTCCCTTCTTCCCTTGGTTTGATCCTCGAGGGAGGGAGAGAGAGAGAGAGAGAGGACCGAGGACGACCCTCCGAGGGAAGCGAGGGAGTGGGCAAAACGCTTGACCACGGTCGGGTGAAGAGGGACGGGTTCGGCCCGAACCGAACCGACCGACGCTAGCCGGGGGGAAAGAGAGATCGTTGAACGTTCGACGTCGGGACGGACGGGCGGGGGTGGGATCAAACGACCGACCGACCGACCGACCGACCGAGACGGGGGTTGCCTCTCGGTGGGGGGGAAGGGGGGTGGGGGTCAGTAGAGCGGCAGGCGACGGTCAGGTTGCTGGCAGACAGACGGACGGAGGGAGATCAAACCGACCGATGGACCGACGGGCGCGGGGCCGCCGAGGAGGGCGATGCGATGCGATGGGGTGGGTGGGTGGTCGGGTCGGTCGTCGGCCCTCTTTGAGTCCTTCGACCCCCCTTCTCCCTCCAACCTACCCCACCCCACCCAACCCCCCGAAGAGTTGGAAATCGGGTGGACGCCGCTCGCTGGACGAGGAGGACGAGGCAGGCGAGGCGGTGACGGAGCGGCTCGACGGACGGACGTTCGGGCCCGGCCCGGCCCAGGAAGGGATCCCAACTTGAACGTTCGTCGTCGTCGATGGCGAACGAACGTCGTTTGACGACGGACGAACGAACGAGATGGAGTGGCGCCTGGGCTGGGTTGGGTTGGGTTGGGCTGGCGGGTCGACCAACCGGATCGACCGACCGACCGACCGACCTTGAGACAGGCTGCGGCGCTACGGGTGGCGAACGGCAGCAGTGGCAGCAGCAGCGGTGGCGAAGGACAGGTCGACCGGGCGGGCAGGCAGGCGAGGGAAGGCGGAGGGAGAGAGGCGAAAGGTTGGCTCGTCTCGTCTCGGTTCGGCTCGACCAAGGTGCCCGAGGCGTGCTGGCGGGAGAAACGAAGAGGAAAGGAAAAAGGGTGGAAGACTTCCTCCGACGCGACGCACGCGGTCATGGTGTCGGTTTGCCTGCTTGCTTGCCCAGCGAGAGATGGGAAGACGGGGGCGAGATCTAGAGTCAGAACCAGACCCCTTTTTGATGACACCCGTGCCCCTTCCGTTCGCCACTGACGACTTGTTCACTGACTACCTTTCTCGTTCCCCTCTGCCCCTCAACGTCTCTTGAAAACACACCTTCGGTCCCGTGCCCCTGCCCCGCCCCGCCCCCAACGACCCCCCCCCCCCTTCTTCCCCCCCCCCCCCCCCCCCCCCCCACCCCCCCCCCCCCCCCCACCCCCCCCCCCCCCCCCCCCCC